>JAVKPL010005455.1:0-10489 GCA_032173675.1 Gastrolobium villosum | reverse complement strand
TTTTGACGTATTTTGACTGAAACTGATGGCTGTGCATGGTTGTACAGGTTGCCGTACGTGGATATAAACTTGGAACAGTGAAACAGTTGATTGCCCTTGGTCCTGGATCAAGTGGATTGAGGCGTTCCCTGTGTATCAAGCTATGAGTGGAGTTTCTGCGGAGCTCAGTGGACGGATAAATAGAAAGGTAACCTCTTGGTACTGGGGCTTGTTCCCCTTTTTGTGTTCCACCTTGCTAGTTGATGGCAACGGTAGGAAGTGTGTATGAGTAGTGTAGAACAGCATGAGCATGCATGTGCATTATCACAGTGGGTACTTATGTACCAGATCTCTGGCCAGTAGATGTTTTTAGCCTTCGGGCAAGTGTTTCCGGACTGCCACTGGATAGGTCTCCGAGAGGGAGTTCCAGTTGACCCAGGGTCGTGGTGTGTTATCTGGATAGGAGCACACTAGGTTGTCTCGGGTGTATATGGTTGGAAGGGGTACCTTGGTGGGTTGTTCTATGAACACGCAGGGGTAGTATTGCCCATAGGCGTATAGCCGAGGACATGGCGTGGTATTGGTAGCTACCATCCCGCATGTCGTAGTTGTTCTGATATATTCCCCTTTCTCTAAATCCCTTGCTTTATCCCGTTTTATAACAGTGGTGTTGTTTTTATCCTATTTGTATACATCGAAGTGAACCATTGGGCGGAGTTTTCTCCAGAACCTCTTGGTTACTGAGATATATCCGTATATCTCACCCCGTCTCGGGGCATTATTTCAGGGTGTACCAGTGGATATGGAGCAGCGGGCAAGAAGCCCGCATGAGGACGAGTGGAGCAGTGGTGTAGAGTTTAGCTATCATGTCATTTTAGTTTATGAATTTATTTGGCAAGTGAAGTGTAATATGTAAATATTTGTAGTTTAAAGTTAAAGTTGTAAATGTAAATGTAATCCAGTGTTGTAAATGTACCATGGATGTATGTAATATGATGGAAGGGCTTTAGGCCTATTGTAGGTTTATGATTATCTGCATTATGGTTTATGCATGAAATTGAATGTTAGTTATTAAAACTATAAAGGATTGAAAAGTAAACTGCTTATGTTTTAAGTGTATATTGGATTGGGTTGTAAGAGCCCCAAGGCGTTGTTGGACCTTGTGTGTGCCACCCATTGGATTTTGCTGGATTTCAGGTGTATTAGTGGTGTTAAACAGGTTATGCAAATTTGGGGATTCTTGGAAATACAAAGGAAACTCTGGCGAATTTTCTGTAGAATTGGCAGTTTTTGGGTGAACTTTGGAGGAGCGTATCTCTCTCCATAGTGGTCCGATTGGGACGTGCCATACGCCATTTTGAAGCTTAAGATGTCCCCTACGTTGTGTCAAAAGCCTAGGTTCATTGGTGGTGTGCGCAGCCCATGGGGGCTGTTGTCACGCACTGCCCTGTTCTGGCCAGTACCAGTGGGCAGATTCGGGTCTGTGTTGGGAAATTAATTCCCGCTTCGTTACTTGGTCAAATTAAGCGTACGATATATCAAATCGAAGTTTGAGGTGTCTAGTTTATGGTGTAAAATTTTGAGAGGCAGTGTCCTTGTGGTTAGGTGCAGTTTATTCCGTGAAGTTTGGACGTTTTAGGCTGTTTCGGAGTTGGTAGGCAATGTTGTTTGTCCAACTTCAAACGGCGATAACCGGAGCTGAGCGGCAATTGAGTGTGTGATAGCTTGATAGAAAGGTAAGTGAATAAGGAAAAAAGATAACCTGGAGTTTAAGTTTGGATTTTTATTTTGTGTTCGTAGAAAAACAGTTTGTCAAATCCTGTTAAGTGATAAAAACGAAAAAAGTGAGGAATTGACTAAGTGGGTTTATGGGAACCCCTTAGTACCTTGTAGGTAATAAAATAAAGTGTATAAATAGTTAAGAAAGTCTTCCGCTAGTGTTTCAGTTACGGTCACAGCTTTTTATTATTACGCTTTTTATACTTTTACTGTTCGCGTAATAATCGGAAAAAGTTTACTCTCATTTTTATAAATGAACTGCTGTGATTGTAACTGCGAAATCATTGGCAACCAAGTTCGTTGGGCACTGTAGCAAACTTGCCCGCGTGGTATATTGGAAAATTACACTGTTAGCGTGGCATTTAAGGAAATAAGTTGTGGAACAGTAACACTTTGGTCACTGTTCCCACATAATCCTTGAGTTGCCAATACTTTCATGAAAGAAGGGTATACCAAGCCTTTGACTGATGATTATCTTAAATGGGAAATGCATTAATATTGTGATTTAATAAAATTCATTAGCATTTTATGACAGTATTTAAATATATATTTTTTTTGTTGGTATAAGACAGTATTTAAATTTTGTTAAGAGCATGTTTGGATTTTTATTTTTTAAGTTAGAAGATACTTATAAGCTAAAGTTAAAAAAAAAAGAGCTTAAAAAAAAGCTAAAACCTTTTTGGTAAATACATAAATTTTTTAGCTTAAAGCACATATTTCAAGAAAATCATTTATCTGTATTTCTATAGCTTATCATTATAAAAAAAAAGCATATAATTCAAAAAAGGAGATAAGAGTTTAAAAAAAGTTCCTCCTAGCAACTTTTAACTTTTTTCTTCATTATTAAAAAAAGAGCATTTTACCAAAAAAAATAAGAAGAACTTTTCATTATGAGAGCTTTTATCAAAATCTATTTGGCCTTAGTTATACTTATAAGTAATTTCTAACTAAAAAAAGAAAGGATTGAAACAGACACTAAATATAATGAACAATATATCTTACTCTGTCTATGGACATCCACAGAAAAAAAATGTTTACATAATATAATATTCACTGATTATTTAATGATTTTAACAACTTACATGTTTTATATTAGAGGAGAGATATTCTCACTACTAAAATTCTCTTCTACCAACTTACTACCTATCTAATCACCGAGCCAGAATGTAGTGCTCCGGGAGCACTTTTGATGGGGTGGGCCGGAAGAGAGAGAAAGAAATAAAAAATTGGAGAGAGAAAAAAGAAAAAAGAGAAAAATAAATATTTAATACAGGTGTCGAATGTCTATAGGAAGGACCACAAAGGTCCCGGACCATAGTAAATTTTTCCCTAGTCACCATTAGATTAACATTTTCTCTCTCTCCAAAAACTTTTTAACATTCTCTCTCAATGATCCAATGGTGATGTGATGGGTAGTAAGAATTTTTGGTAGTTAGAATATCCCCACTCTTTATATTAACTGCACATAAATTAAATTCCAAAATATATAGGTATCAGATTGGTAGAAGCGAAAGTTTTTTTTACAAGGGAAATATTTACTAGAGAAATAGTAGGAAAGTAAATTTGATAGAAAAGTTTAAGAAAAGATGTTTGGTTTATCGAAATATTACCGGGAAAATTTTTGCAACAGTATTATTGTGAAACATTTTTCATTACACTATTTTTCACTTAGTTATCCATATATAAAATACCATGTCTGAGAGTGTATTTTGGAACAGTATTATTGCGCCAAAAATCAACACAAACCACCTTTCCTATCCTTCCAAATCGTCTAGTATTTTTTTTCAATAGCTTATAACAAACGTGATATACAACAATGCCGCACCCACACTTTCCCATCAAACCAAAAATAAAAACTATACCAAACATACCCTATAATGCTTAGTTTTGGAATTTCACCCTCGAGACTTCTATTTTTCTCATTTTCATTTTTATTTTGTTCTTTGATTCCTTCTATTTCAGGTTCGGCAGTTATCCACCTCCACAAATAAATAATCCTTTTATAACTTTTTATGGTCAAGTGCCCTTATAATATTTAATTACAAACCATATATAATTATTAATTTAAAAATTTATCAACCTCCAAAATTTCTTCGTTAAATATCATCATTAGATTGCCATCGGATTTATTTAAGTGTCTACAGGAATAAAATAGCTTTTATTCATAACACAGAAAAAAATTGCATCAATTTGTATAAATTGCCATGTCTCATCAATTAGAAGACGGGAAAAATAAATAATGTAGTTTATCAATTCGTAAATGATGAATCATGATAGCATAAAATTAAGTACAAAGTTTAAATCAAATTACACGCATTATGGACAACATATTTGGAGTCTACAATTCATAAGTGGCAAAAAAATTCATTTAAAACTAAAATTTGCCCAATTTAGAAATTTCAATTCACGTTAAACTCATTGCCAGTTATGTATGGAGCTAACCTTAATTTTCATTCTGAAAACATAGATCAATACAAAATTGTTTTATAGATAAACCATTACAAATTAAGAAATACATCAAGAAAGCATCACCCTGACTCACTACGGTAACCAAATACACAGAAAATTGCAATGCACATGCTACATTTGGTGGTGCTATATTTTGGCTCCTAATGTTGAGGGTATCAATACATGCATTATGAGCCGCCAAATACCTGCAAGGAAAATAGTGGAAAAACAAAAAATAATGATTTCATACATTAAGTTATGACAGTTAAAAAAGAGAGGAGAAAAGAACTATTATATCTAACCAATAATGAAATTGATACTTACAGAATCTAGCATATCATCAGAGAGTTCATTTTTACTTTCTTTAGCGTTAGCAGCTATTGGCTTTGTCTGATTGAAATGACGAATCACTTTTGTCAATTGTCCTGAGTCTTGTTGAACCTTCTGCTTCTGTGAAAGCTGAATGAAATGATATCAGTGTGACTGATTCCTCAATATGCACAATACGCATTCAAATTTGAAAAATGCAGATGAAAAGAAATAGCTTAATGTATCATTAAACTTTCTCATTACTATATTTAGGAAGCATGTTATATAAATAAGTCAGTATGATAAAAGCATAAGCAAAAGAACACCACATAATCATCAAAGAAAATGCAAGATAAATCACAAAACCTTCCACAAATAATCCAAAATGGCTACATAAATAATCCAAAACAAGTTCTTCCATTACATAAGACAATCATAGCTACGTAGCTTGCCAGTCTAGCCTAGTTTTAAGGAGTTAAAAATAGTGTAAGCAAGAAAAAGTTATGCAAGTCAAAATGATTAGCCCATGCAGTGGACGACAGATTAAAATGGGGCAGAAATTCAAAATACACAATTTCTGTGGATTGTGAGGAAATGACAGATCTAACAAGTATAGCCTCAAACAACATCAAGGAGCAAAATAATAAGTTGTAGTCTTTCAAATAAGGAGTAAACTAAAATTATTAAAAACAAATACCAGTTCTGAGCTTCCCAAATCCCAGAACTATTTTGTCTTGCAAGTCACAAAAGAGCTTCTAAAATCGCAGCAAACTGCAAAGCCAATATTATTAATTTAATTTATTCTTGTTCTAAAAGTTGAAATTATTTAATTTATCCACAATTCTCATTGTTAGGTTTGGGTCCCAAACAAACAGAAAATAGTCTGAGAGTCTCAATTAGTTGCCAAAATAAAATTGATAATATATATTGCCCTTTTAACACCTCAAATATTTAAATGTGTATTTTAATATTATATTGTGAAATGAAAATTGGTGGATTAGTGAAAATCCAAGGTTTATGGCCAAAAGGGGCAAAAAGGGCAAAATGGTAAATTGCCAACCGTGTGTTATGAGGCTTAAATATTGAGTTAGAGATTTCAAATGACAAAAATAATACTGGAAATGGAATCAGGGCGGAAAATTGAGTGAATAGGCAAATTTGGAAAAAAATTGATGAATAGTGAATTTTTAGTGTTAAAATACTGTGGTGTGAGTGTACCGATAGGTGTGAAATTTTTATCAATATTTTGGAGAAATAAAAATATGTCATGGACTGGAAAAATATGTAGATTAAGAATTTATGATCGGAATTTTTATCGGAGTTAAAGTTAGATCGCGTGTGGGACCCGTGTGACCGAAGTCACTTGGCCCCACCCTCTTTTTCTTCTTCTTTCCTCCTCTTTTCTTCTCCATTTGCGCGCTCCTTCCCTGCAAAAGACCAAGAAACACCATTTCCTTCACCATTTCACTATTTCTTCGTTTCTCCACCGAATCGCTTGATTTTGGTGTCGAAATCTATCGTAAACAACCTTCCAAAGCCATTGGTAACACTTAGAAGCCTTGAATCCATCTCTTTGGCCGCGTTTTTGGCAAACTCAGATTCGACCCACTTGAGTTTTTGGAGATTTCTTGGAGTTTTGATCTTCAAATGGTTTAGTGAAGCCTTGGTGGTGATCATACAACACATTGTAAGTATATTTGTGGTCTTTTGATGGTTGATTTCATAGATCTATGAATTTGTGTTCAAACCTTTGATTTTAGATGTGTGATGATAGAGAGCCCAAATGGAAAAATGCTATTAGATGAAAAGGCCTTAGAATCATGTTTGTAAGCTAGAAATGCTATGTTAAATTTTGGTGAAAAATATAGGTTTTTAACTTAGAGGAATTTGAGGAATTTTCATGAAAAATGAGTTTTGGTGTAATTTGGATTTGATGATTGTTGTAGGGAGCCTCACACGGTTGGAATTGTGAAAAGTTAAATTGGAGCATACGTTTGGAACGGATTGCTAAGTATTGAGGTAAACTCTTGGAACTTGGGTTTAATCCCTAGTGAGCTCCACCACACCTAGAGGAAGGTTGTGGTTGGATTATGTGGTTATGACATGATGTGATTGTGTGCTTGTATGCATATTGCTTGTATTGTGTGAAAATTGTTTGGTCACTGGCCAGTTGACGAGTGGAGTTTGGACATCCGCTGGGTTCATCCTTGTGAGAATGCCAGTCGGGTTTTGCCGTGGAGTCGACTCTGGGAGCGGCGCCAGGATGATCCAAACGTGGGACGTCCGCCGGATAGGGCTCATGAGGAGTTCCGGTTGGGTATTGCCATGGAGTCTTCTCAACCATGGGAGAGGCGCCAGGACTGTCTCGGGAGTTATATGATGGAGTCCTTGAACATGAATCCATGAGTGGATGTTCTTGGGTGTCTCCAGGTGGATGGTGATATTGTTTTACTTGCATATTACATTATGTCATTTTTATACATTTTAGTGAGCCATGGAGTGGAGAGAGCCTCTAGCTCCATTGGTTTACTGAGATATATCCGTATATCTCACCCCGTGTTTGGGGGACCACATTTCAGGTCACTATGAGCCGGGAGGAGCTTCGGGCAAGAAGCCCGTGTAGTGGACTATGGATTGCTTATGATGCATGGAGCTTGCATGACATTTTGGAGGAGTTTATGGAGTGCACATAGCATACCATTAGTTTTTGGGACTTAGGTCATGAACATATTGCATGATGTTAATTCCATGCTTTTGTTAGTGTTCATGGTCATATGCTAAGTCTTGTTTATGTTTCATTATTCATGGCATGGATAACTGTATATTTTGAGTGAGCATGGGACTTGTCCATTGCCACATTCATAGCCTTGAAGTCTTGATGAGTAATGTTGTAAAAATGGTCCATGTTTGTATGTAAATGGCCATTATTTGAGAACCTTGTAAATGATGTTTAAACTTAAGGAAAATGCATGATGGAAGGGCCTAGAGCCTACATTAGGACATGATTATGTGTTATGTGGAGTACCAAGGGGTTAGGGATGGGTTACACACCCTTTTTGGGGTTTAAAATGCTGTAATCTGTCATTTTGCTGCATAGTAATCGATTACCCAAGGCATGGTAATCGATTACCATGCAACAGGGGACGAAAAATTGGCTACTGTCTGCACTGGTAATCGATTACTGGCCTTTGGTAATCGATTACCATGTGAGGTAATCGATTACCCAAAGTTGGTAATCGATTACCAGAACAGAGGATTGAGAAAATTGGTTACTGCCTCATTTTTGACAGGTGGTAATCGATTACCACAGTGTAATTTTCGAAAATTCAGTTTTTTCTAGACTAAAAGAAAGGGGCTTAACTTGATGGGTAGAACTCCAAATGATACGTGGTTTGAAACTACGCGTAGACAACGTAAAGGACTACAACTTGGTAAAATGTGAGAGTAAGATGGTGAGTTTAAATGAATGGAATAAAAAGAAGGGTTTATGATGTTAGTAAGGTGTATGATTCCGCAAATTGCATTTACAATTATAGTGTGGTTTTAATTGATTACGGAAAATGTATTGATGTAAAAGAAAAGGGATATGTTTAAAGAAAAATTTGCCCGTAATTTAATTAATCTAATCACTGTGATTGTAACTGCGCTTAATATCATAATCAATGTTAACAATACCGGTGTACAACGGGCTGTTACATTTTATGGTATCAGAGCAGTTTTGTTTAGGGAACTCTGATTGATTGTATATGTTGTATCTTGTGTGCCATAGCTATCTGTGAACTATTTATGATTAATGTATATGTGATTCCTCAGTGTGGGTCTGATCAACTCATTCCTTTGTGTTACATGTACAGATATCATGAGTAGGGCACGAGGTCGCCGTGGGGCACGTGGTGCAGGTCCTTTGCCACCGGATCCGGTCACTGCAGTCCTGAATGCTCTGCAGGCGGAAACGGCTGCAAATAGAAATATGACTGAGAACCTGATGAAAACTAATCAGGATATGATGCAGGCCTTTATGGCTGAGATGAGGGCGGATAGAGGTCGTCCTAGGAGGGATAATTCACCTCCACACACGGCTACGGTGACTCCTACACCGACGCCATCTGTTACTCCTCAACAGGGGGAGAGTGGGGCTAGTCACCACACTGGTGAGGCTAGTCACCATACTACTACTGACCCGAGCTATGTTCCTGATCCATCATCTGTTGCCCAATCTACTGGGGCTGCTGGGCAGGTGCTTGATAATGCTGACGATGAGCGTAGGCTCATATCTTTTAGGAAACATAAGCCACCCGCATTTCTGGGGTCAAGGGACCCAAAGGAGGTTACTGCTTGGTTGAGAGGTATGGATAAGATTTTCCAGGTGATGAGGTGCCAAGATCCGCAGAAGTTATTGTACTCTGTTTATATGCTGGAGGGTGATGCCCAAGAGTGGTGGGACAATGTGTCTCGCCCATTTGTTATTCAGGGTGAGGTTCTTACTTGGACTATGTTTGAAGGATTATTTCATGAAGAATATTTTCCCCGCGATGTTCGGGAGGCAAAGCAAGGAGAATTTGATAATTTGGTACAGGGAGTTATGACTGTGGATGCCTATGTGGCGAAATTTAATGAACTTGTCAAGTTTGCTAATTATGGAGGTACTCTACCTACTCCGGAATTCTTGTCAGCTAAATTTCAAAGAGGGCTGAGTGAGAAGATTGCAAAGAGGATGTCAAATACAGCGGTGAGAAACTTTGCTGATTTGGTGACCCAATGTAAGAGGGTCGAGACTGTTTACGGAAGGTATCCGAAATCTGATTCGGCTAAAGAGCAAGATGTTAAGAGGACACCTGGTCCTTCTGGTAATACTAACAGAGGAGGTTTCAATAATAATAATAGAGGTAGGGGGTTGCATGTAAGGCAGCCTCCTGGTCAATTCAAGAGGGGTGGAAATACTGGTGGTGGTGGTGCTTCGAACAGATATTTTACCCCACAATGTGGGAAGTGTGGGAAATACCACAGAGGTGTATGTGGTGCTGGTACGTCGAACTGTTTTAGATGTGGTCAGAGTGGCCACTTTGCTAGAAATTGTCCATCTTCTTCGGGGCAGGCTGCGAATCTGCAGGCCTTGCCGCCAGCTACTACTACTGCTGCTCCTACTGCTGTTGTTCCTACTGTGGGACGAGTTTATACTACAAATGCACAACGTACTGAAAAGGCTCCGAATTTGGTCAAAGGTATAATTTTTCTATCTAATGTTGATTTGTCTGTATTGTTTGATTCGGGAGCAACACATTCATTTGTGGCGGACTATGTGGCTAAGGCGTTGGACTTAAAGGTAACACGGATGGTTCCTCCGATGCGTATTACTACCGCTACAGGAGAGGTTAGTGAGTCGTCTTGGATTTGTGAAGATGTGAAGTTCACTTATTTAGGCAGGGGTTATACCATTGATTTAATTATCTTACCCCTGGCCTCTGTCAATTTGATTTTGGGGATGGATTGGTTGTCTCGGAACTGCGCAATGATTGATTGCTGCGGAAAGAGGTTGTTGCTATCTCACGAGAGGCCGTCTGTTTGTCCGTCTTTATATTTGTCTGTCAGTCAAACTGTGAAAGCCTTGAAGGCTGGAGATTTGGGTTATGTCTTGTTGGGCGGATTGGTGGGTGATAAAAAGGAGGAGATTTCTGCTATACCAGTTGTTAATGAGTTTGAGGGTGTATTTCCGGATGAGATACCGGAATTCCCGCCTGAGAGAGAGATTGAATTCTCGATTGATTTATTGCCTGGTGTGGGGCCGATCTCCTTGGCTCCATACCGGATGTCGCCACTTGAGTTGGCTGAGTTGAAGAAGCACATTGAAGAACTATCTGCGAAAAATTTTATTAGGCCGAGTGTGTCTCCGTGGGGAGCACCGGTGATATTTGTAAAGAAAAAGGATGGTAGTATGAGATTGTGCACTGACTACCGACAGTTAAATAAAGTGACT
>JAVKPL010005454.1:0-108590 GCA_032173675.1 Gastrolobium villosum | reverse complement strand
ATTTCAACATACTATTCTGTTTGGTTTTGTGATTGGAAAATGTCAAATCCTCGGTTACTGTGCATAGGATGTTTACATATAATTTATATATGTAGATTACATTGCAACATACTCGATCGTTTTTTTTTCTTTTGAAAAAAAAAAAAAAAAAAATTCTAAAACTTCTTTTGCACTTGGATGCACGATTACCGAGGAATGTTGACTTATTTGTGATATATGACAAACCAATAGAGTACAGAGCATTAAACTATGATTTCGTAAGGTATCTTTGTTGTGTCCTGATGATACAGTATTGGAAGGCTTTGTGCATGGGCATTAAATGATGATCTTAATATGTGAAAAATCTTTCCATATTATAAATACTTGTTATTCATATTATGAGTTCACATGTAAATAGCAAAAGGCCATGCCTTGTCGTAGTTACTGCACAAAGTTAATAGGATATTTATGTTCTAAATGACAAGATGCAATGATATAATGGTTTGGAATATTTTTTATATATGTTTCGAAATAAAAGTGTCGTGGAAAAGTATTATTGTCGGACTTTTATTTGTAATGTTCGGTGTTGGGAGATTTTTGGCATGAACAAAGGTCTTACCTCATCAAATTCCGTATGCAAGTATGCAAATGCCATGACCGGCAAGAAAGCTTCACTGCGATCTCTTTTTGGGTTTAACTTTGTGTAAGTTAAATAGTAAATTAAATCGGATTTGATTTCTATTTGTGTAATAGAAATGACAAGTATAATAAATGAGAAATATTTATGACATGAACATTTTGTTATATTAATTATTATGTGGGAAATGTCATGCATTTTTTGGCATTCAATTGTATATAGTACACTTAATGGATTTGATGGTGTTTGATATCCATTAACTCGTGATTTATAAATGTGAAAGTTTTGATTTTATGATTTAGGCAAGTGACAATTCTTGCTTAAAAATGCACTATGTGCTTTGATGGATATAAAAAGCCTTATATCTAGTGAAAATTTTGATACTATGTGAAATCAAAAGAGTTATCTTAGTGATGGCATGATCAAAGTCAATGTGATGACTATAAATGTTGTCAATGACACGATAATTGTATATTATGTTATGGTTAAAATGAAGTTTATTATTTGGTATAAGTGTTGTAGCCAAATAAGAAAATTAAAGTTATAAGGAGCAATCGATGGGGAGAATATGATGGCCCCTTTGAGGAATTCTGTATAGAGTCTGGTATTATACACCAGACAACGGCTCCTTATTCACCGCAATCAAATGGGATTGCAGAAAGGAAAAATCGGACATTAAAAGAGATGATGAATGCCATGTTGATTACGTCCGGTTTACCACAGAATTTGTGGGGGGAAGCCATGTTGACGGCTAACTATATAATTAATAGAATGCCCCACAAAAAGACAAAAAAACATACCATATGACATATGGAAAGGTAAGAAGCCATCCCTGAAATACTTTAGAGTGTGGGGGTGCTTGGCTAAGGTTGCGGTTCCTAAACCTAAAAGGTTGAAGATCGGACCTAAAACCGTGGATTGTGTATTCATCGGTTATGCACTTAATAGTAGTGCTTATCGGTTTCTAGTGTATAAATCAGATGTATCAGATATACATGCTAATACGGTGATTGAGTCAAGGGAAGTTACTTTCTTTGAAGATATATTTCCGTATAAGAAAATAAATGAATCCAGTGGCAATAATGATGATAAGATATCAAGTGATAACAACGATGATCAGGTTGTTATACCTCGAGATGCTACAACTAATGCTGATCCTGTAGAGGATATAGAAGATGAACCTAGACGTAGCAAGAGGCAAAGGACAGCCACATCCTTTGGACCTGATTTTATGACGTATTTATTAGAAAATGAGCCTCGGACTTATAAGGAAGCTATAATGTCTCCAGAAGGACCATTCTGGGAAGAGGCTATCAATAGTGAGATAGAGTCTATTTTGTCCAACCACACTTGGGAATTGGTAAATCTTCCTCCTGGCAACAAGCCTTTAGGGAGTAAGTGGGTGTTCAAAAGAAAAATGAAAGAGAATGGCACTATTGATAAATATAAAGCAAGGCTTGTGGTAAAAGGCTACAGGCAACGTGAAGGTCTCGATTATTTCGATACTTATTCTCCTGTTTCACGGATCACATCCATTAGGATGTTGATCGCAGTAGCTGCTTTGAATGGACTAGAAGTACATCAAATGGATGTTAAAACGGCATTCTTAAACGGCGACCTGGAAGAAGAGATATATTTAGAACAACCTGAAGGTTTTGTTGTTCCAGGACAAGAACGGAAAGTTTGTCGCTTAATAAAATCCCTTTACGGGTTAAAGCAAGCTCCAAAGCAATGGCATGCGAAATTTGATAATGTTATGTTATCAAATGGATTTCGAATTAATGAATGTGACAAATGTGTCTATGTTCGAAATACAGGAAAAAGGTTTGCAATTGTCTGTCTTTATGTAGACGACATGTTGATTATGGGTAGTAATTGTCAAATGATCAATGCTACTAAACAATTACTGAAAAGTAAATTTGATATGAAAGATATGGGGATAGCAGACGTTATCCTAGGTATTAAAATCCATAGAACATCTGCAGGGTTGGCCTTATCACAGGCTCACTATATAGCTAAGGTTCTTGAGAAATTCAAAAGTTTGAATATAACCCCTGTGAGGAACCCTGTAGATTGTAATCTTAGTTTATTAAAGAACACTGGTAAAGCTACAGCACAAAAGCTATATGCTCAAGTGTTGGGTAGCCTGATGTATGTTATGAACTGCACCAGACCTGATATTGCTTATGCAGTAAGTCTGCTAAGTCGCTTTACTAGTAATCCAAATGAAAATCATTGGAAAGCTATGGTAAGAGTTTTGGGATACTTAAAGTATACTCAAAATTATGCTTTGCATTACGAGAAATACCCCGCAGTTATAGAAGGGTATTGTGATGCAAACTGGATCACCGGCTCTAATGACACTAGATCCACAAGTGGATATGTGTTTACCCTTGGTGGAGGTGCTGTGTCTTGGAAATCGTCCAAACAGACTTGCATCGCAAGGTCAACCATGGAAGCAGAATTCATTGCTTTAGATAAGGCTGGTGAAGAAGCCGAATGGCTTCGTAACTTTATTGAGGATGTTCCTAACTGGCCAAAACCGGTACCATCTGTATGCATACATTGTGATAGCCAAGCCGCTATTGGAAGGGCCAAGAACGTCATGTATAACGGTAAGTCTAGACACATACGTCGTAGACATGATACCGTAAGACAACTACTCTCGAACGGAATCATTACAATTGATTATGTTAAGTCTAAGGAGAACATAGCGGATCCGTTAACCAAAGGGATTCCTAGAGAGTTGGTTGAATATTTGTCAAAAGGAATGGGTTTAAGGCCTATCAATTGTTGAGCATTGCGGTAACTCTACCTAGAAGAGTGGAGATCCCATGAACTAGGTTCAAAGAGACAACTAAGTGATGGTCGACTGCCCAAACACTGTGGAGTTTTAAACTCATACTCATTCCTAGACAAGACAGTGTATTTATGAGGGTAAGCACTTAGGCTTTTAATGATTTCTTAATCTGTTGTGTTCAGATGATGTATAGTGAGTTACATCACAAGAAATCACCTATGTGAGTGTGAAGTGAGGGCCGCTTCTATGAGAATTTTTCAAAGGCCGATTCTCGAATAACACTCGCAGAACCAGGTAGGTGTCCCACGGCCAAAATGGGCGCAACAAAGGACCAACAATGCTAGAGAAGCAATTGTGTGACTCCTATTGTCTAGGTATACACTAAAGGTTGACGGTTCAAGTCGCCCTAGACCACCGATTGACCGAGTATATCCGATAGGTTTTCACTAGAGAAGGTTCAAAGGTAACTCCACCTATCTCGATGCAGTTGTTTCTCGTTGAGGAATTACACTTTGCATTTATATTCTTATGCATTTTTGTCACGATGATTTGTCTTCTTATCCATGTGGGGGATTGTTGGAATTTATATATATATATATATATATAAATAAATTATGTAGACAATCTATTGGTTATGAATAAGAAGTTTGGTAGTGAAAGGGTGTGTCTTTTCATCGACGAACGGATGTGTCGTTTCATCCGAACGGATGTGTCGTTTCATCCGAACGGATGTGTCATTTCACCCGAACGGATGTGTCATTTCACCCGAACGGATGTGTCGTTTCATCCGAACGGACATGTTGTTTCATCCGAACGGACATGTTGTTTCATCCTAACGGACATGTTGTTTCATCCTTGAATGGGTGCCTTTTCGTGTTGAACGAATGTGTCTTTTCGTGTCCAACGGATGTGTTGTTTCGTCGATGGAAAGGTGCCTTTTCAAACGTGACCGGTCAGTGTCTATAAATAGACACTGACACCTTCAGAAAATGGTACCACAATTTTTCCTGCACTTAAATTCTGCCGGAATTTTTCTCCTTCCGGTTTGCATATTCCTGTTCATACTCCGGTGTGATTTCCTCTGGCATTCTGTTGTGTTCGTTTGGGCTGTTGATTGGTAGTGCCGCCATTCTTCAGACGGAATCCGTTCTATCCTGGGAGACAAGTGTCCATCAACCTTGGGCATCAGTGAGGGGGCAAATTGTCTTAAGGAGACACGTTCTGTGGGCTCGGATTCAATCCTCTTCTGCATACATTCTTCTGTCTAAATCTGTATTCTGACTACAAGTAAGTCTGTTCTTATTTTATTTTTATTGCACAGTGATAACTCTGATCATCTACCCCTTCTGTCAATTACATGGGTTCAAGGCAATAGTGATTTAATATCACCCTCTGTCTTCTATAACAAACATGGCAAGTTAATGGACGAGTATTGGTGGAGTTTGCAAGTAAGTGCCAAATAAAAGATGGAAGATAAAGGGAAGAGGGACACGATTGTGATAGATGGAAAAGACGAAGTTGAGCAGGTGAAGGGGAAGATAGAGATCGCAAGAGAGAAGGTGAAGGGCATTTATGAGCGTCTCTGTGTTCTCATTCTCTTCATATTTCAAGGTTTCCCCTCGATCCATAAGTCAATAAATTTTGTCTTTATATATCGCCTCTTCTGGACATAAGTTCGCGTGCTTTGCTTTTGTATGCAGCAAAGTGTCAACATGAATTGTGAAAATCGATTTTTTGTGAGAGTTATTCGGTTTGCGGGTTTTAATGAGAATCGTCCGAGTTAAATGGGTTGACCCCAGTTTAGATTCATGTCCGATCTGTTACATAACTCAGCCCAGCTACAAGACCGGTTCGCCATTTTTTGGTTTAAACTAACACTGCATAATACCAAAAATAAAGGCAAAAATCAGAAATGACAGATCACAAAACTAACCGGAAGAAGTAGGATCCGTGCATCACCAAAAATGATGTCAAAACACCAAAATAGGACCAGATCCAAAATCGTCTCGGAGAAAGGAGAAGAACACAACCTGCCGTCGCCGAAAAATGTCCTTCACACGTAGCCGTTACTTCAACGCGCGCGTGAAGGCACGTCCCTGAGTGTATGGAGATGAGACTTAGATGGACAGGATAACACGAAGGAGACGATCACAATGATATATGGCATGCTTGGAAAAGTCACTGGAAAACCGTGGTCAATGGAGGAGGAATGGCGGTCAACGGCGATTCCGATGGACGTTCGCGAAGAGACGATCCTAGAAAGAGAGATTTCCGAAAACTGACAAGAAGACAGTATGCAGAATTTTTTTTGAAAATCCGACGAACAGTGGGTTCACCGGAAAAGGAAAGAAAAATGGATCAAGGTTCCTCTCGTTATGCTCTTGATATTATGTTCAATAACAAGAGACAAATGGAACATTACAATGAATTGATATATGAGTGTACAATATATAGAAACACTAATGAGCTTAACCCAAACCTCACCCAAATTCTAATGAAATATAAATAAAGATTTCTTTTCAATAGTTTCAGATAAAGTTGCCTCCTGCAGCCCCAAACGGCATCGTTTTGGAGTTAAGATTAAAAATAATAGGTATTTTAATAAAATTCATGATTCATAGAGGAATGCAAAATTTTCAAAATACCCTTTATTTTTAATCTTATACCCCAAAACAACATTGTTCTGGGGCGACAGGAGAACTATTTACCTCCTGTAACAAAAGAAATGATTTTCCTATATATATAAGTTTCTCTTGCAGACTCATTAAATCTTGGGACCCACCATTTAAAAAAAGAAAGACTAAAGGGACATTTTTTTGTTTGTGCAGGAAGGGACATGAGAAACTCATTCCCTAGTGGTGATTACTATTTACTAGTGAGTGATTACTCATTACTGGGGGCAGAACTCTGTGGGTGTAGGGGAGGGTTATATTTACAAATTTTTTATTTACAAACTCTTATAAACTATACTATGTACTCCCGGAAGTACACTAGATTACACTATGTACTTCTTAGAGTACATAGTGTAATTTGCAAAAATTTGTAAAAAATATTTGTAAACGGATCTTTCCCCAACTTTGGAGGCAATTGAAAACAAAATCCAAATTTCCTCCCGGACGAAATGAAGGACTGGTAGAAACACGAAGAAGACATGCTTAAGAGCAATTACTTCACTTGCAAAGACTTGGTACCATGGAATGCAAGAAGAAGCTGAAGAGGGAAAGACATAAAATATTGGAGAAGAGGATATTTCTTCCAAAATGAAGGAATTCAAGAAGCCACGAAGCCTGGAAAGCATGGTTTTGAAGAGTAGATTCTTAAAGAATCTTGAATTTTTATGTACCTTTCCATTTGAATGTCATAGGTCATAGGATATATCCTTTTTCTTGTAGTCACCATTCTTCGTGAATATATTGTTCATTGAAAATGAAATAAAGAAGTAAACATCAATTCTGTTTTTATGAAAAAGTAGTTTCAAATTATGAAAAGATTGACAATTCCATCAACAAAATGCAAATTAAATTCTACCCTTGCTACTCTTCTAACCTCTAGCAAATAGCAATCTATTGGCATCTATGATGTCAAGGAACTTGCAAGATTCCATTCCAACCCAAGAAAAACAAAAGAAAATGAAATTTAGCAAAAATGTTAAGTTCATCCGTTTCTTCCACGCTCTTCGTTTTTGAACTGTTTGGGTCTGCCTGGGTAGAGCCACTGATGTATCCTTTATGGGGTATAGTATGTTGACATATGGATGTTTATAGTTGCAATGGTAAAGACTAAGTCACCATTGAAGCTTTCCATGATGTTGTATATCAAAGTGGGGAGTGTGTGAGAAAATGACTATGGTGACTCTACACTCTTGCAGAGTAACAACTCATACAATGAATAGATGAGAAGATGCCAAGAAGGGGGTATTTAGAGAAGAAAAGCGTGAGAGAGAGAAAGTATAGAGCTGTACCATCTAGCCAGCCTCATCTCTTAGACCAGGCATGCTGCACCTATTATCAATGTACAGCAAGCAGCAGTGCTGGGAAAAGGGAATCCCCAGAGATGACTGATCATAGATGCCCTTTAGAAGGTTTTGAGTGTAAACTTTTACGACTGGACCAACTGGTTGAACCTATAAAGGGGGCTGGCCAAGAACAGTTTTATTCCTTCTCTTTGTCTTTTCTTTATAAATATGTTAACAATAATTGAGTTTGTGTCAAATTATAAAGAATCCAATTTCCAAATGATGCATGATCCATACTTTTTTTTTAGGGCTTAAAGTCAATATAGATAAGTTATATATATTCGTTCTTAAAACGACATTGTTTTGTATTGAAAAATTAAAAAATTATAATGAAAAAAATTATTATAACCCTGAGATAAATTATAATTACAAAAAATACTTTGATTTCCGCCTCAAAATGATGTCATTTTGTGCTCAGTATAGATAAGTTATCTAGTAGAAAAACTCAACTTTCTTTTAATGCACAGCGTTTATGCTATCTTTTCGTCAAGGGGAGCTCTATTTATAGAGCCAAATGTAGCTTAGTCGGCAGTGAGTTAGAGAACCTTTGAAATCTTACAAACTAAGAGACTATTAACTAACACCATAAGACTAGATTTGGGGAAACACACATATGAAAAGCATTGACCACTGTAGATCAGGGCACAACAAATAACGAAGAGTCAATCAGATAAAGGGAGATAAAATTGGAACTTTACCATCGGGGATTAGTCTTTCTGTTACTCCAACCATACCAGCAGCTTTCTGTCCACTTTATTTCTCCTCCTCCCAGAAGCTTGCGCTTCTTTATTACGTTCCTTTTTGATGTTCTAGAGAAGATGAGTTTTGTTGCATATCGAATCAAGCTTCCCCCTTCTGCACGGATACATCTTGTATTCCACATCTCCCTAACGTGACACAGAAGGTGAACAACTCTCATTATCAGACACCAAACCTACATCTGAAGTGACATAGGGATATCGGTACAAAAAGGTGGCTCCTTTTTCAGCAACTATGGAGAAAGAAGGGTCTTTTATAGAGGTGTAGGACAATGGGGGTATTGATTCAGAGGGGGGTTACACTCACGATTGAAGTTATATATTTGTTGTCAAAAATTGAAGCTTGAAATAATAAAAAAAAAGCTTAACCTACTCACGATTGAATTATCCCAGAAACCCAATCAATATGGCTAAAGCAAGCCTATAAGTATAACTGGAACCCAACAAACCTCATCATCCTTAATTCATGCTAAATTACGGAGAAATTCTAATGTTATATACCAACCACTAAAAACAAAGGATATGATTATACATACCGCTGGATTAAATTCAAAGACTAAACCTACTCCCCCGAATGCTCCGTCAACTGAAATGAGAGGAGATTGGTTTATATGAAGCCCGGGGGGATAGGGACAAATGCAATGCAAGATTGGGTTTTTAATTTTTTATAAACTGCCGAGGTTCAAATATTCTAGTGTATGATGATACATGCTCAAGTACAATACTCTTAATTCATTAACAAGAAGTTCATTAAGTTGAAAAGGTAGACGTGATCATGAATAAAAATAGTGTCCCAAGACTATAAAACCATAACACAGTACATTTTAGAGGAACTAGTCTTCCATCCACCACTAAACACAATCTCTTTCACTGGTGTTGGTGGTGCTGCCTAACATGTATCATATTCACTGCTAAGATCATCTTAGTAGGAGTAGCCTTTGACGAACATTCCCTTGGTGGCTTCCTCAGATTCACCCTCACCGGTGTACTTTCCAAGCTGAGCGAGCGAGTTGGACTTGGCACGGAATAGGAGTGCATCTTGTGCTGCCTTCACGTTCTCTGGGCGTCCTCCCCATGTCTTCAAGGTGGTGTTTTGGAGTGCTCTCGCATATGAGAATGACACGTGCCATGGGTTTGGAGATTGGTTCATAGCATTCAAGTTCAAGGTTGCTTCAACCTCAGATTGCCCACCAGACAAAAACTGCACAACAAAACTTTGGTCACTACATGAACGATTGTAGTAAGATATATGGAAGTCTAAATGGAATAATATAAAGAATAACAATGCCTTTGGCAGGAAAATACCATAATTCCAGGGACAGAAGGGGGAATTCTCCTATGAAGGAGCTTGAGGGTGTAGTCAGCAACTTGCTTAGGAGTGGCCCTTTCCTTGCACTCAGCTCCAGGAGTAACCATACTAGGCTTGAGAAGAATACCCTCGAACAGGACATTGTTCTCAGCAAGATAGAAGAAAACCTCAGCCCACACCTTTTGGGCTACTTCGAAAGTCCTGTCAATGCTATGCTCACCGTCAAGCAAGATCTCTGGCTCCACAATTGGGACCAATCCATTGTCCTAATTCATCACATGAACAAAAAATCAATAACAACAATAACTTTCCCTTCAAGAGCTGATACTTAAAGATACAAAAGTCCTCCCACAGACATAACAAAAAGTAATAAAGTAGTCTAAATGATTACACAAGTTACGTGTGTAATTGCAATGATATTGTTACCTGTGCAATGGCAGCATAGCGAGCCAGACCCCAGGCTGCTTCCTTGACTGCCAGAGCAGAGGGACCATTGGGGATGCTCACAACAGTACGCCTATATAATTAATCAATTACATAGAACTTTAGTTAAGATGTAAAAATGGACATGATATTATGATTTTTGTGAGAAACATGGGGATACACACACTCACCATTTGGCGAAACGGGCACCTTGCTGGTAGTATGCAGCTGTGCGAGAGGCAAGACCATCCAGACCTTGGCACCATGACTCATCGTTGGAACCAGCCAGTGGCACCAAACCCTATTGTTCTCAGCACATGAGCCACGTGTTAACATATACACTGCCGTAAAAGCTCCCTCTCCCTCATTTACTTTGATATAAAAGTTAAAAGTAGAGAAAGATTGTACTTCGTGAGTGTGCACTTCTATATGACTCTACCTATATGTTGCATTTAACTGGATGCTCAATGGACATGATATAATCAGTTCACTGCATAATCTTTCATATACACGTATTGCAAATACAGAAGGTACCAAATAATTTTTAAATAGTACCATTTTTTTTTCAATTGTGGTAGAGTCTTTGAAATTCTCATCACTCTTCAACTGCATAAGCTACTAAATATATGCTATTTTCCGAATATGTTACATGCATAGATAGTTACTTACAGTAACTATAGCATATGTGAAGTATGGAGTTGAGAGGTACTTGAAGTTGGAAGGGTGAATTATAATTTCGACATAGCTTACCTTATCGACCTTGATACCAGGAACAATCTTCTGGTCGACAAGGATATCGACAATCTTCTTGCCATCAACTGTGGATTGGTAGAGAGTTTCTTCAAAGAGAATGGCACCAGAGATGTACTGACCAAGGCCAGGAGCTGTCACGAGGAGGGAACGGTATGCCTGCCGGTTAGATTCAGTGTTCTCCAGCCCAATTGAGGCCAAACGCTTCCCGCATGTTGCATTTGACTCATCCATCGCCAGAATACCACGCCCTGGTGAGGCCACTGTTTTCTGTACTCACATATAATAAGTATAACCAATTAACCATACAGAGGAGAGAATATTTTAGAGAAATATCTCATCTCACACCGACCGACAATGTGAAAACCGTTAATTAGTGGGTAAATAAGGATGGTCTCATCAAATAGAGTACATTTTAGCTAACAAAATTCGTTTCAAACGCGGGGATAAGTACTAGTTATGAACAGTGTGACAAATAAAAAGTGTGGAAAAAACATGTTGCATGCTTGTTTGAAGAAGTAAGTTGGATTAATGATGAGATATAATAATTAACATACCGCGGTCTTGACGAGCTCGTCAGCATAGGAACCAGCTCGGATGGTGAGGGTTGATGGGTTGGTGGCTGAGTTGCATCTTACAAGAGATGCTGCTGATGATGGCTGACGCAGGGTCTGGCCCTTGACCCATTCAGACTTGTCAAGAACAGGGGATGACTTGAGCAAAGTAGCAGAAGCAGAGGCCATCGTTCACTTGAGCAATACAATATCTTATCTCCCCAGCAGCAGCAACCTTTGTATGCGCTTCTTTACCACACATGCTCTCCCTCTCTCTCTATTTATAACTGTTAAGTGATGTTTCATCTGAGGCTGCCGTGAGCCAACCTATCCTCATTTGGCACGTGGATGATAATTTTGATTAATTTCTGCTGACTTGGCATCTGCGTACGTGGTTGAAATGGATGGTTTTTTTCTCACCGTTAAAATTCAATTTGTAAAATATGAAGATATTCTCTCCCCTTTTGCTATTCATATATGTATATAATAATATAATGCATCCCACACCACAGGGTACAAAATTAGCGTTGTTTATGTTAAGTATGAGGTTACAACTTGCCTAACTGGTTTGTTTGGTTCTCAAAGAGTTATGGTCATTATTCAATTATAAGATTTTGTGAGATTGAGGTCTCCATATCACTCCTTATCATCAGCTATCGGTCGGTTCCATTGATTGTTCCTCCCTCTCCTGCCACGCATGCCAAAGGACTCTGCGAATTCAAGGCTTTCCATCTCAAGGAAGTATGTTATATGTTACTCAATAGTGTTAAGACATAAATGCTAGGAAGAAGATATGTGGCGCAAGGAAACCTTAGGAGATCACGCTATACCCCCTTGTTTAAATGTTTGGTTAATGTCCTAACTCCTAAGACAGAAATTCATCAAAGGCGGTTCTTCAGAATTAGCATTAATAGCATGTACCAGAAATCGCTTTCTGTTTAGGGAGGGAGAAACGCACAATCCAATTCCTTTTCATGTACTTTTTGTTCTTACCAAACTCCTCGCTAAAGAATTTAATGTTCCCTTCTTCTTAACGCCAGTAGGCCCACTAAAGGGAACCCAACTTCCTTCCCTTCTGTTCCTAAATACAGACCGAAATTACTTTTGGCATGTTAATGTTATAGACTCAAATTGAGACTTGCTCTAATATTATTAGATATTGGACCCAATTATTAGTCCATTATTTTGAACTCTGTTTTGTATGGCACCCCAGTCCGGCCCAAATACTAACACTGCTTCTTATATATATATATATAGAGGGGGGTAGGATGATTTGATACCGGTGTCAAATTTGAAGTTTGACACCTCATATGAGAGCCGTTAGATCAAAAAAGATCAATAGTGTACATGCTTACAAATTAAAGTCGTTGATCTTTTTTGATCTAATGACTCTCAGATGAGGTGTCAAAGGATTCTATCCATATATTATATATATATATATATATATATATATATATAGGGGCAGTAAGCATGTAACATCATTGATCTTTTTTGATCTAACCGGATAAGGTGTCAAATTTGAAGTTGTCAAAAGACCTCATCAAAGAGTCGTTAGATCCAAAAAGATCAATGGTGTCACATGTTTAAAAATCAGACTCGTTGATCTTTTTGGACCAAACAGCTCTCAGATGAGGTGTCAAATTTGAAATTTGACACCTCATCTGAGAGGGCCGTTAGATCAATGGTGTCACATGCTTACAAATCAGAGTCATTGATCTTTTTTGATCTAACGGCTATCAGATGAGGTGTCAAATTTCAAATTTTGACACTGGTATCAAAGGATCATATATATATATATATATATATATATATATATATATATATATATATGATTTAGATATTAAATATGCTTTCATATAAAAAAATTATTTACGAATGATATAAATATTTATCCCTTTAATTTAGAAACTAATATGCTTTAGTATAAAGTTTCTACCCTTGTGTGATGTAAATATTTACCATTTTTAATTAGATATTAATACAATGTAATGTAAAGTTTTCATTTATATATGATATAAATATGAACTCTTTTAAATATTTATCGTATGTTGTAAATATTTGATCAAAGTGACTAAGCAAGAGTAAAAATATAAATAAGAAATAAATTCAAAACAAATAATTATATAGACAAAGATATCATTATTAATTACATGAATATTATCATAATTAAAGAATAAAAATATCATTTTTTTTTTTTTTCAGTACGTTCAATTTTCTTTATTAACTATTTAACTACATTACTTCCCACGTAAAGAAAGAATCCAATCCAACTATCCAAGGCAAGGTAGAAGCCCAGTAAGGGAAGCCCATGTTCGCATACGACGTCGTGCAATGCAAGTGCAGTGTCTGGGTCTGGTTGCTACCGAGTTCAGTTCTGAGTACATACATAACATGATTGTGTTGTGTGCAACTAACTCTAAGGGTGAAAACTGAGAAAGTAAGAGAAGGAGAGAAATGAGCTTCACATCGACGATAGCGTACGTTGCTCGACGCGCCGCCCAGAAGGAGAGGGTGCGGATCCTCTACCGCCGCGCCCTCAAAGACACTCTCAACTGGGCCGTTCATCGTCACCTCTTCTACGACGATGTACCTTTTCCGATCTCTCACTTTTCAATTCCATATCCCCAATTTTAAATTAAATTTTTCTCTGATCGTTTTTTCTCCTGCTTATTTCCCTCTTCAGGCTTCAAGACTCCGCGAAAGGTTCGAGGAAAACAGACACTTGGTTAGTTTCGCTCTTTTTTTTTTTCATTTAACTTCCAAATCATCGCATCTTGCTCTCACCATTAATCGCTTCTGGAAATTTCAAAATTTGGCTTCGGTTTAGCATTCTGAAGCGACAATTTTTTTGTTTATTGGTGGGAGCTGCATTTCTGATATTTTGTACCCTAAATGTTTGTTGTGTTGACTGTGTAGTGATCAGGAAGTTGTGTCACTCATATTCCATTTGGTGAAACAGTACTTGCAATTACCAAATCTATTCGCTTGCTTCTCTATTCTCTAATGTTGAGAGTGCTTTGTGTTGGTTGGATATCGTATGCAGGAAGACCTTGATACCATTGATAGGATGATAGATGATGCTGAAGCAACCTACAATAAGTTTCGCCATCCTGATCCTTATATAGGTAAACATGTCACTGAACCTTTGTACCAAGACTGCTCTCTGGGATAATCATATATATATATATTGTATGGCACGTTGTTGCTTTCTTTCACTCTTAACAAGAAATTATAGCACACCACAGAATGCTTAGTTAAAAACCATCTGAATATTATGTTATCCTTAATTTTAAAAAATTCCAAACATGTTTCCTTTAAACATAACTTCACCCCTCTCGTTTTTGTTTGGTGAGGGGCACATTAAAAGCGTGCTGATAGGAGTTTAGGACATTGCTGTAATAAGATTATTTGGTATTTTTTCAGTAATCACCATCTTAGATTGCCACTGTAATCCAACTATTAAACTTGTAAAAAGAGCTATTATTTTGAAAGATTTAATTAAATGAAGCTACTATCTCCTTGTAGCATAGGCACAATTCACAAAGGCAAGGTATTGCTCATTTTTAGGTTTTTCTAGTGTTGGTGTTGGTGTTGGATTTTTCTACGCATGCTTTTTCCAGAGAATGTAAAATTCTACTCATTAGAGTTCTTCTTTCCCGTCTTGTTATTTAATCCATTTCAGAAATTAACCTTGTTTTTCTGATGCATAACAGTTCCTTGGGCTCCTGGTGGTTCCAAGTTCACTCGCAACCCAGCTCCACCTAAAGGGGTAAGTCATTATGGTTATATGTTTAGTTTGTCTTTTCCTTTTTTATGTTGGTCCTGCTACTTCTCAATTAAATTTTACACACATACATGTTTACAAATAGGAGCTGTGTTTGTGAAATTGTATCAATCGCTTAGCCCAAATAACAAGGCATAACATAAGTCCCAAATCGAATAGTGTTCTAATATTTCCCTTATTTCATTTTCCTTTCATATTATGACGGTGCCTTATGTTAGTTTCATTTGTAATTTCTATTAGCAATTTTGTCGAAGTAGATTTGGTATTTAGGGGAGTTACGGTAATGAAATGGCATGAAGAAAATTCCAAAATCTCTCCCTCCCTCAACTCTGTTTCTGCATTGCTTCTTCCTCCTTCTATTCTCAACTTCCTTGCCTCTCTATCCCTTTGTTCTAATTTTCTAAATTGGTTCACTATAGGAATATAGGACAAGTTTATTTGATGAGAGAGATATACACAATGCCCTATGATAGCGGCCTGAAATACCTGCATAAGGCCCCAAATTTTTCTTCTTCCCTGGTTATTGTATCTATATCTCTCATCAGATGATCTCGTTGTGCGAGAGTATCACACAAATATGGTCCAAATCTGTGTGTGTATATTTAATCAGTATAAATTTCTGTGGCCCTTTTCTTTGGAAAATGCACTGAACATATAGCTGGAAATGAGTGTATCTCATCCCCTCTACACTAGGTTGTCAGTAGCGGCCCGTAGCGCCGCTAAACCGCTACCGTAGCGGGTAGCAGCGGTCGGCCGCTACAAACCGCGACGCTACGCGACATTGGCCGTAGCGGAGGGTAGCGGCGTAGCGTAGCGACAGTACTGTTACCCGCTACACCACTCCCATGTTGGAATTTGATGGAGAATTCGGAGATGATGATGATTTTCTTCATTAGTTCACTTGTACTTGACTATTTGACAATTTTATTGTTCATTTGTGTTTAGTTTTGGATCCTTCCTTTATGTTACATTGTTTGTGGAATTATGTGTGACTTCTTATGTTTGAGCATTAATACTAAAAGCGATATTGCCTTGTTTCTTGACTGTTAGTATAATATATGTGGAATTAATACTTCACCGTAAAGGCAATACCGCTACCTGCTACACCGTTATACCATTTTCAGGGTCAGCCGCTACTGGCCGCTAACTGCTATTGACAACTATGCCTCTACATTACATACTAAATGTTTGCATTTGATAATACTATAAATTAACAACGCATTAATTCCCCTTTTAAAATTTCTCTCTAATGAGTACAATTGGTGGGTGGTCAGTTTCACTTTTGAACAAGTTATAGAATGTTTGAAACAGTCCAACTGAGATGTCAGGTAGTCATATTCATCTAATCATGAAGACAAAGAAGCCTATGAAATTTACTTCTGTGCAGCCAAGCTTCATTAGAATATTTTTGAAGTTATTAATTCTATCATTCTTTCCAGTCCCCCTCTTATAAATCCATTATCGGATATGTACTCCCCTTGTTACAGAATATCAAGGTCTTGCATAAATCAATGAAGTCATTTTCTGTTTTCTATTATTGATCCGATTGGATATATACATAAAATAAGATGAGTGATATTGAAAAGCATTGTAGGATATTCTTTATTTGTGGGTAGGGTTTCCTTCCTGTGAGTTGGCATTCCCGTGTTCCTCATTCTTTTTCTTCTGTTGGTTATGAGATCCTCAAAAGTTGTTACAATATATATATGTTGTTTTGCAATATGCTTATTTCTGACTGAATTTGCCATTATGTTCTTGTTGCAGATTCAGATAGTTTATGATTTTGGCCTTGAAGAATAAGATCTCTGAAACCTGAATTTTTTTACTTGCAATAAATAAAGGTTTACAATCAGATTGTGCTATGGTAGATTGTGGATTAAATCACCTTCATTTACTCTTATGTGATGAGTATAAATTGATACAGATTGAGTTCATGCTAATGATGTTGATAAAATTTGATCGCACGCCATGTCTTCAGTGATGGTCAACCCGTGAACCAGATGGTTCCTGTAAACATTGAATTTTTTGATATTCTGTCTTTGGTACTTGTTAGTGCTGGGTTGGGAGTTCTTTATTAACAAAACTAGTTTCATAAATCGTTTGCGTATTCCCATGTTTGATCTCTTCCCATTTCCTAGTAACCTTACAATTTTTGGATTCCGTGACCTTGAGCCAGGTTTCTTAGGTATATATCCACAAATCGGGCTGGGAAATGGGCTCATACAGTTATCATACTAATTACAAGTTAAGCAGCTTAATAATTATTCAACTCTGATCTAAAAAATCCAGGATTTGAATCCATGCTCTTTTAGCAATTCATCCATCTTGAGGCTCATGTGCTCATTTGAACAAACTTTCGGGATTAAGAATTTTACAATGTTACTATTGAGCTACCTTATCACGCCATTACAATGGTTGATCAGAGCTAGTTTATTACATGAGATTTGAGGAGCACGGCAATATAATACGTTATATATGGGGAATAAATTGTTAAGGATAAAGTGTGTGTCATTTTAAATGATGTAAAGTTGTATTAATTTAAGAAAGAGAAAAAGATAGATAAAAGAGGAGAGAGAGTTGATAAAAAAAATAAGAATGTGGGTTTCAGCTCTTTGTGAGAGTGAAAGGATATAAGTTCTGTCATCTAAAAAGGATAAACATTTTTTCCAATTATTAAATAATAAAATTCTGCCTCCCCAATGATATAAGTGAAACGTTATATGCAGTCAACGTAAGTGAATAGCGTACAATTCTTCGTAGATTGAGGTCACTGTTACGAAAGACAGTTCACAGTCATATACTAGGAAGTAGGAACAAAACTACATGCAGTCTTCCTTAATGTGAGGGGGTTATATTGTGTTATTTGTTCACGTAGAATAAGGTCAAACAATCAAAATGGAAGGGTTATATTGTCTTATTGGTGGCACGCATTGTAGCCCAAACATAGTATGGCAACTATATATACACTATCAATAATTGAATAATTTTTTTTACTTATATTGCACCCTCTTTATTAAACACCACCAATGTATTTCAATAATTTCTCATTTCAGATTTTTTTATTTTTTTTTATTTTGACTTTTCTGCTGCTTTTTTTTTAAACTAAGCATGTTTTAAAACACTCACCTAAATGCAATTTGAAGTTGTCCACGTTGTGTGAGAGTTATCTGATTTTGTAGTTTGGTTAAGCATGCCAAATACGCGATACAAAAACGAGACTTGCTCCCCTCTTTCTCCTATACCATTTACAACAAAATAAAAATTTAACAATGAAAATCTGGACGGATTGGACATTATATAACTACGTTGAAGATGCTTCCTTCGAGCATATCTTGCATACATCTGCCATGGGAACTACCACCGTTGAGAATTAAACATTTGTATTTAAACAGTATTTTTTTTCTTTTATGTATTACTATGTAAGCTTAGGTGTTTAATTTTAATTGGATGGTTGTACAGAACAGTGGGTACAACAGTAGTATTTTAGAAATTTCCGCTTCCTAGATAGAGAAAATTTTTTTGGTGCTCCAGATCCTATGTGATCCTTTCATCCGATGAGTGACACTTGTACAAAAGTTTATTTTTTATTTATCCTCTCTCCTCTCTCTTCAATATTTTTATTTTTTTTCAGTTAACTTCTTCTCCTAGATAGAAAAGATGTCGTTTGCGTATTGGATATCTCGAAAATCCCGTCGTTATATGGGTATTCAAGGCATGATTTGATGCTGAAAATACAGTATCATAATACTCCCCCACCCAATCAGAATATTCAGACACGGATTGTACCGTCTAAACTACTGACATTTTTGTGTTCATTTGTGCCTCAATAGAGTTCCTTCCAAAATGGAGATTCAGCTCACCAGAACTAAAATGACGAAGATGTTCTCGAACACCACTACTGCAGGTGCCCGTTCAACATCATTGCGAGTAATTGGGGTTCTCATTGCTATCGCCTTGCTGTTATGGACCATTTGTTATGGATATCAAGCCACAACTGAACCACGACGACACCCACTATACGGCCAACTGATTTCACGCGTTGGAGCGTTGATTATGCTTTTCGGTTTCTTGCTCTTGTCTCTGGGGCTTCCTATAATCTCGGACTTGTTTCTTAGGTTGTCAGAGGAGCTACAACGCCCAGAGGAAACTGATACTCATCAAAGTAGCAACCTAAAAGTGAAAGTTGACGTTTCTGTCTAGTTTTGTTGTAATTGAGCGCCGTTCCCCTGGAACAAGTAAAAGTCTGCAAACAGGGTATTTTCTCCCTTCTATCCTCTCTGTTTTAATTATTCGCATTGAAGCAGTAGATACAGACTTCAATGCTTACACAGATACATGTACGCTCTTTATTTTCTCACCTTCTAAACACAGACGATATTTCTACGTATCTGGAGTAAGAATCACCTTCAAAATCAGAATTAATATGAACGGTTGGGAACAATGCAACCGAAGTATCAAGAATTGGTCGGCTATAAGAGGCTCAAGACAACAAAAACTTCGCTGGCTACTTTTAAATTTTAACGCATGAAAACAGTGATGCCATCCAGAACTACTTTTTTTCCCTTGGAAAACCTAAAGTGTGTTAACTTTAGCTTCTTTTTTACTTTTCCAGTTTTCAGTCTTTCAAATGAATTACCAAAGCAGAGGGAATTATCAATCAAATTACAAAGTACAAATAATAATGTTTGTGAACATATGATCACAATATTCATGCTCTAGTGAGGTATTTACACTGGAATTAACAAATAAGCCTACAAGAACGTGCAAACACTATGATAAGAATCCTAGGATGCACCACCCCAAAAGCTAACTCAAAGGGTGAGAGCGTCCAAGGCCTCATAAACCCCATATTAGTTGTTCATACAACCAATGTGGGATTTCAAGTCTCATACCTTGCAAATGGGATCGCAACATTCTACCACGCTCCGCAGCCCTGACGCCCACGCGGGTTGGCTTTGCACTAGTCTTTTACTAGCACCAGGCGAACACTGCAATATCGGCGTCACCACTTGCGCCGCTCAATTGCAACTAGGAGACATAGTGGAAGGCTCTGATACCATTTGATAAGAACCCTAGGATGCACCACCCCAAAGGCTAGTTCAAAGGGTGGGAATGCCCAAGACCTTATAAACTCCACATTAGTTGCTCATACAACCAATGTGAGATTTCAACTCTCATACCTTGCAAATGAGATCGTAACATACTATCATAAAGCTATTAGACCTAAAAAAACTCATCAACCGGGTTGTTAATTCATGAAAGTGTTATGGTCAAACGCCATTCATTCAGATTCAGTCAGTCTTATACGTTGAAAAACGGAGAAAAACTTCATTCATTTGGTATAGCTAGATTGACGACTCAAATGATTGGGCACCAAACTGAACCTTCAATTCAACTGCACCAACTGAACCTTCAATTCAACTGCACCAATGAATGTTTTCTTCACTTCTTCCTCAATTCTCGAGGCTAAACAAAGATATGATGACATGTTACCCCAAAACATCCATGAGCAGATGAGCTAACGGCTTAGTCAACAAATATGTTAGGTGTGGCAGGATTTGAGAATTTTACCAACTTTTAGTGTTTGTGTAGAATTTGTTAATAGCAGGAAGGTTTATATAATAAACCAAAAATGCAAGGGAACAGTAATCTACTCAAAATGTTATTCCAAATGAACCCAACAACAATTTATAAAGAGCAGCATATAAATATACTAGACCATATAGCATGGCTGTGCTTAGCTTTGTACTGATTTCACATGAGGGTTAGGGGATCAAAACCTCCTCTATATCGAGTTCTTTTATCGAAAGTTCCTCTATAACCAAGTGAAGTTGCTACGCACTCTAATCTCTCAGCCAAAGTTGCAATTCAGAAATCAACCACTCAGTCCAAAAATCTGTACTTTCTGATGGTACCAGATCCAAAGAGAAGGCCTCTCTGTAAACTACTAGTAATAAGTGTGTCTATAAATCAAGAGTTCTATGCCTTCCAGGAAATTCTAAGAAAGGATTCCCAGTAAAATAACTGTCCAGGACTCCCGGTATAAATAATAAAAGTCTATTGCGAACCTGAGACTTTGCCAATAAGCCTTTTTGACACCTCAAACAAATGATTTTCATAATTAAGAGCAGCAACTTTATGCTAACTACAAAGTTCACAGCCAAACAATTAACTTGTCTTTATATAACAATAAGGACACTGGATTCAGGATTTAGCCATAAACCACGGCAAATGGCACTATCCAAAGATGTGAGAAAGACTGGTTTACAACCATATAACCTACCAACACAGCCAATTCTCTTATCTATTATAAATTTACAAGCATATAATATATCTACCTTAAAAGGCTTAAACTATAAGCATACCTGGTCTTCTTATATGCTTCATGATAAAATTAAAACCAAAGAAACGCGAATTATTGTGCATGAGTATATCGGAACAAATAAAAGGCAAATTTCGGAAATAAACCCAATCAGCAGCGGAATTAAAATACTATTCAGTAGAAAACTTTGATGAAAGTACATAGATCGATCACAGACGCATGAGGCCAAAACCCTAGAAATTCAAGAGCTAGAAGTAGAACTAGAACTAACAGATTTAGCATTAGCACACAGAGAGGAAGAGATAGGTGGAAATCAAATGAGCTTGAAAGGAAGAGGCCAAGGAGTAGACCTGGGAACTTCAACCTTATCCTTGATGCGCTCGATCATCTTCTCTTTCTTCGGCCTAGAGTTACCGTACGATCCCTTGAATCTCTTCCCTTTCTTCGTCTTCTTGTCCCCACGCCCGCACAATTGAGGCACTGCTAAGCCGAGAGCAGGCGTCGACGCTTCTGTTAATGCCGGCAACGACGCCGCTGTTAATGCTGGCCTCTCCGCCGTCATCAACCACCTCGCAGCGACACCGCACCGCTGCATCACACTCACACCACTTGCCATACACACTTCTTTGCTCTTCGATTGATGCGTATTGGCTAAACAGTGATACAGCGTAAAAAGAACATCACAATTATATGGGCCAGGCCCAGTTAATTGAAATGAATTCTTTAGTCTTCCTTTTCAACGTTGGACCCTGATGGGCCTCAACCAAGTTCATACCTAATTGCTGATAATATTTATTTTTAATTTTATTCTTGAAAGACTAATAATGTTATTTTAGTGTTATATTTTCTCATATCTGACATAAATGGTTTCATTTAGGTTTTGATTAAGGGTGTCTTTAGGCTAAGACAAATGTCTGTAGTTTTTTCTTTTTCTCTTTCCTTTTTTTTTTTTTTCAGTTGACTTCGTTTATTTTGCTTGAAGCATACTATGAAGTTGGAAGCCCACCTACCTGCTTCACAATTATATAGGTGAAACTATTAATATAATGGTTTTTCGTATGATTCTCACCAAAAAAATGTGGATGAGACTATTAATCTATGCTCATGGGTCATATACAAGATGGAAATGGATCATCTGATATGAGAAAAAACATGACATGATAATGTGAGAAAAAGTTAAATCAATGGTTATAATTTTGTAACTACCTTTTTTCTCTCTCTTCTTTTATTACCATTGATCCATCCTTTATATGATTATGATTTCTCACTTTACCATGTCATGTGATTTTTCACATGTGATTTTGCCATGCTAGCTGGAAGAAATGCAGCGGGCTTTTCAGGTTCTTCTTAATCCAAGGGAGGAGTAGTATAGTGCTTTAGATTCTTGTCACAATTTCAGTGCGGTAATTCTTAAAATCAACTACAATCAAGCATGATGTGTTTGTTCTACACTTAAATCCTTTAACATTTATATATTGTACATTTTTTTCTTCAACTACTTTTTCTTTTTAGAACTAAATCAAACTACAGCACTATGGTAGATTATCCGGTGAATATTTTAGCCAGGCCTTTTATTTGAGGAACATGGCCTGTTTACTAACAAACAATCGGCGTGACATTGAGTGAGAAAAAGAAGCTAAGGTTACCAGGATGGACCTGGATGGTAAAAATCTGACAATGTATATCTTGCTGAGGCATTCTTCTATTCTATCTACTCATTATAAAAAACATTACATAACACTACAAGTATCACTGTTGACTAATATCTATGGCATGCCCCTAATATTTGAATGGAGTTGAGTCCCATTCCCTTTAACTTATAATTACCAAAGAAAAATATATAATACTTAAGTTTTGTTGTATTATTTGATTTACACAGGGGCCAGCTTAATAAACTACTACAGAAGTACATGGCATTTGATTTTATATCAATCAACCCTTTAGGGAATACTTCTTCCCAATAAAAGGCTGAAATTTTGTTTGTTTCTGATGGGGTGGCTCTTGTTTTGACTGAGTTTTTTCCTGCAAAGAATAAGAAATATGATATTAGTTACCAATCTGCTAATTTATCTTAAGAAAGGGCAGAGGGAATGAGCAGAAGACTAAAGTTACACATGATTTGAAAATTAGCAAAAAGTAGCAGAATTACTTTTCCCGTTTCTTTAGCACGGTAAACATCTGATCCAAATACTATTTTTCCCTGAGATGGACGAGCGTTACTTGGTGAACTAGATGCTGCAGAAGACAATGAATTGACATTTGGAACATAGGGTCCCTTGTCAGTAGGCCCTGAAGAATAAACAGGAGTTGGCTTTCCATCCAAGCGTCTCCCAGATCCAGAAAATGGGTTGAACTTAGCTGTGAGGAGAAACAAAAAAGCTGGTCAAATTTTCATGTTAATAATACAGCCTCATGAATAACAGTCTAGATCATATACAGAATGAGGCACATTAAGAACAGGAATATGCACCTTTTGCAAGAGGTGCAAAGGGTTTTTTAGGTTCTTTGTAATCCAAGGGAACAACAAAATCCACCTCACAGTCTGTCTCGATGATGCTTATTGCGTTAGCTGGCTTTGTTTCTATAATATCTAAGTAATATTTTGTGTTATTGTATGCCACCATGATAGTATCTCCGGTGCTCAAGCAGGAGAAATTTCTCAAAGTGGTCTCTAACCTGCATTGCAAAAAGTATGATCATCTAAAAGGATATCTATCAGTGATTAAAATAAAGTAGACAATATATATGTGTGTGTATAAACTACAAGTGGATGATTTGTAATATTCATGTACAGAAGATGGAATTAACAACATTCCATAGAACAAGTTGTTAAAGAACCACTTGAAGTGTGGATATGGCACAAGCCCATTGTTAAAGTGGGGGCGGTGAGAATCGAACTTGTGACCTCGTAATCCCTGAAGCTCTGATACCATGTAAAGAACCAATTCAACCCAAAAGCTTAAGCTGGTGGGTGAAGGCTTTTTAATGGTTTTTATATATCTCAAACCACTTCAACCCAAAACCTTAAGGTGATAGGTGATGGTTTTTTTAATACTTTATATTTCTCTAACACAAGGAGAAATACCTACTATCACTTGAGAACAGGGACTCTACTTTCTTTTAGAAAGACGTTTATTTTCTGTGAACAATTCACTACTATCTTATAAGACTATTTACCCTTATACCATTAACAAAGGAGAATCATAGATGTTTCAAGGTCCCCCGTATATCAAAATTCTAAAAATTCCAGTTCTATTGTTGCATAACAAATCTCTAGATAAATACATATAACAAGGATAGAGAACAAACATGTCCGTGGATGCCATGATAGCCATGACTAAATTGACGTGACAAGGATAAGTTTTTGAAGGATAATATATGGGATCTATTAATCTCATGTTGCATGAGATAATTATCCCATGCAACAGAAACAAGATAGTGGGATCCACTAAAAAAAAATTAATAGACCCCGCTATTTTGTCTCTGTTGCATGAGATAATTATTTCACACAACATGAGATAATTATTTCCCATAATATATTGCATATACATCGGTCAGTAAATATTATAGTTGTCTCTAGTTTGCATCCTATAATACGATCACAGGTCAACTCACATAGCTTTTGGATTTGAAATATCCAAGAAGTCCATTGTGTGGGGTTGTAATTTAACATATGTTCCCATCGGAAGTGAAACATTTTTCACTCTTACAGTGTCACCCTCTTGCAAAAGCATATTCTGCATCATCTGTATAGAACAGCTAATTAAAAACCAGCATGAATTAAGAAACTTGAAACTCGGCAACTAGCATACTCACAAAATTACTTTGAATTCCTATAGTCCTACCCAGTATGGCATATATATAGTGCCTTCATCTGCAATGAACTCCAGAACCCCACAATGAGAAACCCGCTCAGAAGCACCATTTCTGAGTTCAAACAACATTGGATAATCAATGTGCAGTGATGCTGCAGGACGCACTTGATATTAGCCTTGTTACTTGTCAATTGGACATCAACATTAGAGGAAAGAAATGTAAGCAGATCAAACTAAACAACTAACCTAGACGGTCAAGGGCAGAAGGAGGCATTATAACTGAAGCAACAAGAATCATAATGAGTACATTAGATAGGAAATAAAAGAGTACGGGATATATAACCAAATCTGGCTTCAATGTAGAAACTTACTTCTATCACCACTTTCAATTTGGGGCTGCAGAATTCATGAAAAAAAGTAGGTAATAGTTAGAATAGCTTTCTTCAAAATAAATATAAGAATTTTGCAGCTTTTAAGTGTATTTACTTCACATTAAGATCATAGTCATTGAGTCTCTCTGATTTAGTTTCAGATTTTGACCTTTCATGGTTTTACTATCTACTAGCTCATGGTAGGGAGAGACCGCCAATTATGGATCAAGTGAGCAGCAATATTAAATGGGTTCGGAACACCACAATCAAACCCAAAATCTTAAGGCATTAGGTGTATGGGTCCTTCCACTTATATGATGCTTACTTAGTCCATTCTTAACCAATCTGAGACTTTTTCACTCAATCATTCACACTTGGATTCCTCAATAGTATTATGTTACGATCCCATTTGCAAGGTATGGGACTTGGAGTCCCACATTGGTTGTATGGGACTTGGAGTCCCACATTGGTTGTATGCTCTGCCAATACAGTTTGAGTATATAATACAGAACTTTAGATCTCTATGCAAGTTCTTTTAGAAGAATACGAGGTATGTATATCAAGTATGATTCATGGGTTACATTTAATACTATTTGATCGGTCAAATCTATACAAATATTCTTCCCGTCATCTGAGTTTACACTAAAACTCATTCGTTACGTAGTTTGTTTGCTAGAAGCGTAGTTAGGATACTAGACTCTCGAAAATCAAAAGAAAATACAAAACTCTCTGCACGTATTTTTAGCTTATCGTAATAGTAAACAGATTAGTGAATTTTAACAGTTGTGCTTAGCATGAACAAAAATGAATCATCAATAGAAGAGTCATCACGTTGTTAGTCACTGGAGAAGAATATCACGGCAATAAAGGGATACTGACCTTTTCTATAAAAGAAGCAGAGTAACATCGAAATGTCTGCTCGAATGATGTCCCGTGATACCCATATCCGTCAAAAAACTGCCAGCATAAAAAATACATGGTACTATTTTACTATGGGTTTTAGGGTTTTATAAGAGTTATATCTATTGTGTAATATAGAGATTTGTTTTGCATAATTTTTATTTTTTTTGCTGCGGACAAAATGATAGATGATAAACCCTTTTACTATCTATTTAAATGCGTATAGCTACAAGAGTCAAAAAAAAAAAAAACAAGTTGAAAACATGCTCACTCTATTAGGAGTCAAAACAAAACAAATTCATAATGATTAAAGATGAAGATGCATGAAGAATTCTTATTAAAGCTAATGGAGTTGAAATAGATAATTTTAAGGATAAAATGTTTTGATACTCAATAGTGTGTAAAGCATACCATTTTTCTTTCCTCCTCTTTCTCGTGTGAAAGAGTGCAAAATATAGTCGATGACCAAATTTCCAAGTTCCAAACTTTGGAACACAGGCTACTTGATCAGAGAAGACGAAATCCAATACGTGTGGAATTGCAAAACAAATTTATTTTGTTTTTCAAGGTCACCGTACTACGATGAGATATATCTATATGGTATATATTCTCGGGTAGCGTCGTGAGTACATTTAGCTTAATAAGTACGCAAGATCGAACATAGAATACCTCTCCCTTAAAAATATTATTGGCCCAAAATACAAAAGAACAAATTACGAATTTTTTTCAAAAAGGAATTTCTTTTGTGCGGAATTCGTAAAACAAAAAATATGTCTGGTGGTCAAAACAAAAAATATGTTATGTAATGTAATCATATTTGTTTTCTCTCCACCACAATTATGCAGTAACTTTGAACCACTACTATGCTAATGTTAGCTAAAGATAAAGAATGTGGTATCACTATAATGTAGAACTTAAAATAAGAACAACTATTTTCTTGTGGAGAAGACAAAACTTGTATTTCTCTTTTTTCTTGTGATATTTTGCTTACAATATGGATTACTTTATATAGGCACTAGATTGCCTTTTCATGAACCTAAACATTAAATTAGCCATAAACCACAAAACTAAACTTCCAACTCTTGGCTTCTCTAACTCTTGGCCTTTCACTCTCTCTAACTCTTGGCCTTTCACTTTCTTACAACTTTTGGCCTTTCACTTATCTAAACTCATGACTCCTTAATTAAGACTATTAAATATAAAAATAACAAAACATTTAGAGTTTATTCAACAATTCTCCTTCATAAACTTAAATGGTTCTGCCATCTTTCATCCCAAGCATCTTCTTGTAATTGTTGAGCAGCAACGTCGGCAGTGGCTTTGTGAAGATGTCCCCGACTTGCTCTTGACTGGTCACGTGTGTTAGCTCCACATTTCCTTCCTTTACTTGATCCCGGATGAAGTGAAATCGGACGTCAATATGCTTGCTTCTTTCATGATTTACCGGGTTCTTGGCTAGCTCTATAGCCGACTTATTGTCAATTCGGATCACAGTTTGACCGACTTATTTTTCCTCCAACTTGCTTAGCAAATTCCTGAGCCACATTGCATGACAAACACACCAAGATGCAGCTACATATTCAGCTTCACATGTCGACAGTGTCACAATAGGTTGCTTCTTCGAAATCCAGGTGAATGCCGTGTTGCCCATGAAAAACACATAACCAGCCGTGCTCTTTCGATCATCTACGTCTCCACACCAATCACTGTCAGAATATCCAATCAACTTGTATTTTGCCGAGCTCGAGTAGTGTAACCCGTGTGAAACTGTACCTTGAACATACCTCAGAATTCTCTTTACCGCCTTCCAATGTGTGTATCTCGGCTCCTCCATGAACCGACTTACTATGCCGACACTTAACGAGATATCCGGCCTCGTGCATGTGAGATAACGTAGGCTTCCCACCAAACTTCTGTACTTGCTTGCATCAACACAGTCTCCTCCATCAAACTTAGAGAGTTTTGAACCGGGTTCCATTGGTGTTGAAACTGGGTTGCAATCTTCCATCTTGTACTTCTTCAAGATCTTTTTTGCATAAGCCTCCTGTGACACGAAGATTCCCTTCTCATTTTGTTTTACTTCCAAACCAAGAAAGAACTTCATCAAACCGAGATCTGTCATTTCGAACTCTCTTGTCATTGTGCTCTTGAACTCTTGTATCATCTTGGCATTGTTTCCCATAAAAATGAGGTCGTCAACATAAAGAGCCACAATTAACAAGTCTCCTCCATTTTTCTTGACATAAACAGCATGTTCATATGGACATTGTTCAAGTCCATTCTTCTTGAAATATTTGTCAATACGAGCATTCCATGCCCGTGGTGCTTGCTTCAACCCGTAAAGTGCTTTCTTCAATCTCAGCACCTTCTTCTCTTCTCCTGCCTTCATGTAGCCCGGCGGTTGTTCCACATAAACTTCTTCTTCAAGAACACCATTCAGAAATGCCGACTTTACATCCATTTGATGCATTGGCCATCTGTATTGAGCAGCCTGTGAGATGAGTAGCCGAATTGTCTCCATCCTTGTAACAGGGGCAAACACCTCGTCATAGTCAATTCCAGCCTTCTGCTTATAACCTTTTGCAACTAGTCGAGCTTTATATCGTTCTATCTCCCCTTGAGCATTCATCTTCTTCTTGAACACCCACTTCACTCCAATGGGCCGACTTCCTTCTGGTAGCTCGGCTAACTCCCATGTGTTATTTCGGTCAATGGCTTCTATCTCCTCATCCATGGCATCTTGCCATTTCTTATCTCGGATGGCTTCTTCAAAACTTATGTTCTCAGAGTCTGCAAGAAGACAAACAAAATGTACCTCACTTGTTGACTCATATATGTCTTGTATGCTTCGCATCCTGGGTTGTCGTACCTCATCTTCATCATCAGAAGCTTCAGGACTTGCCGGGTTGATAATTTGTGTTGAGATTCCGTCTTCAAAGTTTACCTCAGAAGAATTGTTCCAGTCCCACTCATTTGCTTCATTGAGCTTTACATCTCTGCTTACTATGACTTTCTTGTTGACGGGGTCAAACAGCTTATACCCTTTTGTTTTTTCATCATATCCAATAAAAACATATTTCTTGCTTTTATCCTCGAGCTTGGTTCTGAGCTGGTCCGGTATGTGTGCATAGGCTATACTGCCAAAAACTCTGAGATGAGCCACTGAAGGCTTTTGACCGCTCCATGCTTCCTGTGGAGTTTTATCATCCAAGTTCGAATGTGGACATCGGTTCTGCACATACACAGCACACTGCACAGCTTCCGCCCAAAACTCCTTCGGCATCCTTTTGTTCTTCAGCATTGACCGAACCATGTCAAGAATAGTCCGGTTCTTCCTTTCAGCCACGCCATTCTGTTGTGGTGAGTATGGTGCTGTTAGAAACCTCCTTATCCCTTGTTCCTCACAGAAAGACATAAACGCTGTTGAGGTATATTCCCCACCTCTGTCAGACCGCACCGATTTGATATAGCTTCCTGTTGCCTTCTCAATCATCACCTTGAACCTTTTGAACACATCAAACACCTCGGACTTCTCCTTCAGAAAGTAAACCCAAGTTTTCCGTGAGAAATCATCAATAAAGGAAATAAAATACTTCTTACCGCTGAAGGAACCCGGATTGATGGGTCCACACAAGTCGGTATGTATTAGTTCCAGAGGTTGCTTAGCCCGGAATCTTGCCATCTTCTGAAACGTGGTCCTGGCATGCTTGCCAAGTACACAACTCTCACAAAACTTTCCTTCAAAGTTGATGTCAGGTAACCCTTCCACCATCTTCTTCTTTGCCAACTCGGTTAGACCACCATAATGTAGGTGACCAAACCGGAGATGCCAAAGTGACGCCTTATCTTCCACCTCGGCTTGTAAACATTCAACCTGTATACATTTCAGATTTAGTTTATACATACGATTCTTACCCATTTGAACCCGAACTATCAGCCGACCTCGCTCATCTTTCAAATACAATACCCGGTCTTTCATAATAACCGAGTAACCTTTCTCCATCAGTTGACCCATGCTTAAAATATTGCTTTTTAGGTCGGGTACATAGTACACATCTCGAATTGAGCCAATTAACCCGTCATTTTGTAGGAAACAGATCGTACCTCGGCCTTTTACCTCAACCTTTGAGGCATCCCCGAACGAAACATGTCCGGTTTCCACCTTTCTCATCTCCTTGAAGAAGTGCTTATGTCCGCACATGTGGTTGCTCGCACCCGTGTCAAGATACCACTCCATGTCATCGTCTGGACTTCCTTTACTGTGTGTCATTAACAAGACACCATCCTTCATCTCGCCTTCTGTGGCTAGGTTGGACGTCTCCTCCACCTTTTTCTCCTCTCTGCATTCTCTTGCGAAATGTCCGACTTTGCCACAGTTGTAACACTTGTCCGAGTTACAATCTTTTGCAAAGTGACCAAACTTTCCACATTTGTAACACTCGATGTTTGAATAGTGTGACCGACCTCCTCGTCGACCTCGTCCTCTTCCTCTCCAGTTTTGTTGATTTGACTGTCCTACCTCATCACTATACACTTCTTGACTTCGGCCTCGACCTCTACCACCACGGCTAGTACCTCGTCCACCGCGGGCACGTCCTCTACCTCGAAAATTTTGAGAATAGAGCATCTTCTCATCTTTAATTGTTGCTTTGGTCTGAAGTGCCTGCTCAAGAGTTTCCTCCTTCTTCTTCTTTCTTTGTTCATGCGCTTCAAGGGAACCCGCCAACTCGTCAATGGTGAGTGTAGACAGGTCCTTGGACTCCTCTATGGCACAAACCACGTTTTCGAACTGGTCTGTCAAAGATCTCAAGATTTTCTCCACCACTCTGGTGTCAGGTATATCTTCTCCATTCCGTTTTAACTGGTTCACAATTCCTTGAACCCGGGCAACGAACCCGGATACTCCTTCCGTGTCCTTCATCTTCATTCCCTCCAACTCGGCACAAAGGGTTTGAAGCCGGACTTGTTTAACCCGGTTAGCTCCTCTATAGACATTTGCCAAGATGTCCCAGGCTGCCTTTGAGGTCTCACAATTTGCTATCTTCTCGAACCCGGATTCGTCTACAGCTCGGAAGAGCATGAATAACGCCAACTTGTCTTTTGCACGCGTCTCTTTCAACGCTTTGGTTTGAGCCGCCGAATGGCCTCCAGTGTCCTGTGGTTCTACAAAACCTGCTTGAACATTCTCCCAAGCGTCCTGGGATCCGAGAAGAGCCTTCATCTGGATGCTCCAATTCTCGTAGTTCTCCTTCGTCAACTTAGGTAGTGCCATATCACTCCCCCTCTCCATAGCTCTGATACCAATTTGTGGTATCACTATAATGTAGAACTTAAAATAAGAACAACTATTTTCTTGTGGAGAAGACAAAACTTGTATTTCTCTTTTTTCTTTGTGATATTTTGCTTACAATATGGATTACTTTATATAGGCACTAGATTGCCTTTTCATGAACCTAAACATTAAATTAGCCATAAACCACAAAACTAAACTTCCAACTCTTGGCTTCTCTAACTCTTGGCCTTTCACTCTCTCTAACTCTTGGCCTTTCACTTTCTTACAACTTTTGGCCTTTCACTTATCTAAACTCATGACTCCTTAATTAAGACTATTAAATATAAAAATAACAAAACATTTAGAGTTTATTCAACAAAGAATTCACTGATCAATATTATGAAAATAGCTAAGGTATAGATAGAACAAAAAAAAAGTAAGAGAATTCCAGAGTTATAATTAAGGGTGACATCAAATCATGGTAGCTCACTTAGCGTCAGGAAATTGAGCAGGTGGTGGAGGTGAAAATATATATTTGATCCTCCCTAATACTGTCTTTGGGAGACATTTAAAGCCTTAATTAATCTTGGGACTAGCCTTGAATCCAACTAATCGCGAAATGATGAACCACTCCTTGAATCGAACTAGACGTAAAATTATGAACCGATAGGAATATCTACAAAAATAATTACGGGTTACAATTTTTCATACGATCCGCTAACATGATACAAGCACAACATAAAAAATTATTGTTTGGATTGACCCATATTCAAATTAGTGTCATGCCCGACTGTTGAAAGAGTTTGTTTTTAATTTAAATTACTGTTAGAGTTGTTTAAATGTGTAGATAAGATTAAGTTGTTAGGATATTTTTTTCCTTTTATCGTTGAGTAGTTTGTTATACTTATTTGTATAAATACCTCATTAAGGAGGATACTGAAATAACAACGAAGAGTTCTTTTATACCTGTAGTCAAATTCTGACATGGTATCAGCCTTGAGATCCTAGGAAAAACACCCCAGTTTTTTTTTTTTTTTTCTCAAAGTCCCACAAATGAAATTCCCTCTCAAGACCCCACCTCTGAACCTGCTGAAACAATATCTTCCAGTACAGATTCTCCTCCATCAAATGAGATGCCAAGTCCACCACACATAGCCGAATCAACTGATGAGGACAGACCTGAAGTACTTCCTGAAAATGGGGTAACATCTGAATCTTTAATCCCTACTTCTTCTAATATTCCATCTCCACAAATCAGAAGGTCCGAACGATCAACAAAAGGGATACCAAAACCCTTTCATGAAGCAGATCCAAAAGCAAAAGTAAAATACCCCATAAGTAATTATGTATCTTCTCACAAGCTATCCGAATCATATGCTCTAACTCTCAATCAATTATCCACTGTATCTATTCCGAGTAGTGTGCAGGAAGCATTAGAAGATCCTAAATGGAAGCAAGCCATGAACACTGAAATGGAGGCACTTCAAAAAAATGAAACATGGGAATTAACTTCCTTGCCAGATGGAAAGAGGAAAGTTGGATGCAAATGGGTGTATACTGTAAAGCTCAAAGCAGATGGAAGCATTGATAGATACAAAGCAAGACTCGTGGCAAAAGGATATACGCAAAAGTATGGAGTGGATTATCAAGATACATTTGCTCCGGTGGCCAAACTCAACACAATCAGAATTCTTATATCTATAGCAGCCAACAGGGACTGGCCTCTAAAACAATTTGACGTAAAAAATGCCTTCCTGAATGGAGATTTAGAAGAAGAGGTATACATGGAGATACCACCAGGAGTAAAGCTAGCAGCTTCACAAGAAAATTCAGTGTGCAAATTGAAGAAGGCCTTATATGGCCTTAAACAGTCACCAAGAGCATGGTTCGGAAGACTTACAGTGGCAATGAAAAAGTTTGGCTACAAACAAAGCAACTCAGATCATACATTGTTCGTAAAGCGTAACAATGGCAAAATATCCATACTCATTGTCTATGTGGATGATATGGTGCTAACAGGAGATGATGTGGAAGAAATGAAGTCACTTGAAAGGAAGTTAGCCTCTGAATTTGAAATGAAGGGCCTAGGCGAATTAAAATATTTTCTTGGGATAGAAATTGCAAGATCAAAAAAAGGTATTTTTTTATCTCAAAGAAAGTATATCTTGGATCTTCTAGCAGAAACTGGTATGATGGCATGTAAGCCAATTGATACTCCAATTGAGATGAATCATTCACTTGCTATGTATCCAGATCAAATTGAAACAGACAAGAACAGATATCAGAGGTTAGTGGGAAGATTGATTTATTTGTCACACACCAGACCTGATATAGCTTATGCTGTTAGTGTGGTGAGTAGATTTATGCATTGTCCTAGTGAGGAACATATGAATGCAGTGTATCGTATCCTTAGATACCTGAAAGGATCACCAGGAAAAGGTCTCTTGTACTCTAAGAATGATGAAGCTGGCATAAAAGGATACTCTGACTCTGATTGGGCAGGAGATAAAACAACTAGACAATCAACCTCTGGCTACTTCACCTTTGTAGAAGGCAACTTAGTCACTTGGAGAAGCAAGAAACAAAAAGTGGTAGCAAGATCTAGTGCTGAGGCTAAATACAGAGGAATGGCTCATGGCATTTGTGAACTGTTGTGGATTAAAAGTATTCTTACTGATTTAGAAATCAGATATGAGGAGCTATAAATTTATTTTGTGATAATAAAGCTGCAATAGATATTGCTCATAATCCAGTGCAACATGATAGGACAAAACATGTTGAGATTGATAGGCATTTTATTAAAGAGAAGCTAGATGGAAAAATCATTCAGACCCCTCATGTACGATCAGAAGAACAAGTTGCAGATATGTTAACTAAAGTTGTATCCGGAAGAGTTTTTGAAGAAATGACTAACAAGTTGGGCATGATTGACATACATGCACCAACTTGAGGGGGAGTGTTGAGAGAGTTTGTTTTTAATTTAAATTACTGTTAGAGTTGTTTAAATGTGTCGATAAGATTAAGTTGTTAGGATATTTTTCCTTTTATCGTTGAGTAGTTTGTTATACTTATTTGTATAAATACCTCATTAAGGAGGATACTGAAATAACAACGAAGAGTTCTTTTATACCTGTAGTCAAATTCTGACACCGACTATGCAAAAATTGACCCAAAAAATTTGTACGGTATTATGTGTCAACCCAAAATTGACCGATTATATTTCTTATAAGTTATTTGTGTCATTATGTAAACAAGCTATTTGCGTCTTATTATATAGTATCGACCCGCATAATAAGTAATGCAATTTGAAGTTGACAGGTTATTTGTATTGTGTTGTGTCATTTTAACCCGCATAATAAGCAATACATTATGAGTTTACAGGTTGTTCGTGTAGTAAATCTATTTCTCTATAATTAAATGTTTGTTTTTTAGGCAAATTTTTTAATTTGATAATTATTACTAATTTTATATTGTACTGATAGATTCGTCTTTGAATTTAAGTCAATACAAAAATGGAATTTGTTTTTCTCATATTGCATGAGAAAATAAATCTTTCCTACATACACCATAAAAAGGTGTGCCACTCATTTTTTTTTTAAATGAGTGGGACTCACACTTAATGTATATATGACATGAGGTTAGAAATCTCCTACAACATAAGATTTATTTTTCCCTACAAAAATATGTAGGTATTTTAATAAAAAATAATCTTTATTTTGATAATCAAAATCTTGCGGGCCGCACTGTTGCTTGGCCGAAGCAACTCACTTACAGGCTCAGATCCAACAGGACTACCACGTTAACTATACAACATGTCAAAAAACACCAAGAAGTATATGAGTCCAAACAAAACTTATTATTATCTGAATGAACGTTATTTTAAAGGGTTTTGATTTTATCCTTTAACATGACATAATAAAATTTTTTATACATAATATTTTGTGGGGCCCATATTTTTTAAAACAAAAAAATAAATAAAAATTAAGGCAGGCAAAACGAATCTCTATAACATTACACAATCATTTTTCCTATAACATAACTCTTATAAAACCCTATTTTAAAACTACTTATCGTATTACATGTATTTGAATTTGATTTCATTTGAACTCTGAATTATCTTGTTGCAATTCATGCGCTATGTGTTGATGCAATTTGGATGAGTCAAAGCAGAAAAGATTTATCTTAACTTCCTCTTTTCTCCTTCAGGACTTCTTGCAATCCCACTCTTCTACTCCCCAATTGATATTCCTATACAGAAAATGTAAAAAAAAAAAAAAAAAAAAACTATGATAAATGTTGCGAAATATGGGATTGCACCTTACAACTTTAATCTAATAACTTATAAGTTAATTTAAAAGATACACTGTTGATTACCAAAAAAAAAAAAAAAGATACACTGTTATTTTAGGGGAGGATATTCTTACTACCAAAATTTTCTACTACCAACTTACTACTTATCTAATCAACATTTTCTCTTTTTTCAATTTTTTTTTAACATTCTCTCTCTTTGATTCAATGTTAATTAGATAGGTAGTAAGTTAGCAGTAGAAAATTTTGGTAGTAAGAATATCCTTCCTCGTTATTTTATACATAAAAGATGTAAAAATATACAGTGGGAGATGCTTTTATCTTTTTCATTCAAAAATTGTAATACTACTATAATACATTTAATCTCTCATCGTTGGTATATATGGACATATTAAAATGCATGTGATATTTTTCTTCATTTTTTTTTTTTTTTATAAACGCTTCATTTTAAGTATTTATCAAAAACTCTCAAACAAAGGGATTTAATTATTTCCAACATTAAATAATATGTAATTGCACTAACTTCTCTTAAAACTAAAATTTATTATACTGATATTTTTGTTTTTGTTTGAGGGATTACATCAACATCTCTTTTTTATGTAATCTCTTACATCTCAATTTCTTCTTTATTTAAGAAATTAACGGTTTTTTTGTATTTACAGACCTTAGTTACACAGAATTTATTTAAAAATAACAAAGCTGAAAAGGGTAGTAAGCATAGTTTTTCAAACAAGAATAATACTAAAGGAATAAATACTGTATTCCAAAAAAAGAAGGAATAAATACTAACTTCATGATATTTTCCCGTGGGTACTGTTCTCCTTTTAATCCGGATATTTGTGCCTTGAACTCCTTTCCTTTCTGTCGTTTTTTCTCATCCTTGTTGAGTTGTTAGTCTTACCAATTACCATATTCTTGATCATAAATCTTCAAGCTAATGCCCCAAAGGTCGAACACGGGCACAATATCAAAGTCAGAGATACAGGGAGTGTGAGAGGATTATCTTGCGTTACACACATGCATTCCTATGCAGGGAGGATGAGACCATATTATTCATTTTAAAGTGAGCCGTAAGAAATATGGAAGAATAATCCAGTGATGATTTGAGTGAGTATTGAGGATACAGCTATATCATAATAAGTCAATATCATTAACTAGTTTACAAATATTTCTATTACTTTGGGAGAATATTCTTACTACCAAGATTTTTTACTACCAACTTACTACATATCTAATCACTATTGGATTAAAGAAAGAGAATGCTAAAAAGTTTTTGAAAAAATAGAAAATGTTAATCCAATAGTGATTAGATAAGTAGTGAGTTGGTAATACAAAATTTTGGTAGTAATAATATCCCTCCTCTACTTTTAATTGTGATAATGTTGGGACATAATCCTAACCATTCTACTTAAAATTCAATAGCCTTCTGAAATTGATATGTACCTTTGACTAAAGAACTCTTGCGTTGTTAACGAATAATAGGCTCCAGTTTTTTCATCAAGCCACTGATTGACCCCCCCTGTACTCAAACAATCTCAAATTTCTTTCAAAAGGAACATAATAGAAACATAAGCATTTATTTACCGAAAAATAAAAAATAAAATAAGCATTCAAATACCACTTCAACATTTTTCATTACAAGGTTCTCGCAGAGAATATTCAACAAATTATTTGGCTAGTGGCTACATGAACGATTGGTAACTGAATCATTTTTATTTATTTTTTGGAAATATTTTATTGGTTCATCGTTTCGCGATTAGTTTGATTCAGGATGGATCCAGGATTAAGGCTTTAAACCCCTCCCAAAAGTGATATTGGAGAGAATCGAAAATATGCTCTCACCCCTCATATGCTCAGCTCTCATGCACCAAATGAGCTACCATCATTTGATACTGAATGATTTTCTTTTACACAGAAAATGAATCACCAAATAATAAGATACACGCTATCACTGTCGGATGTGCAAGGCGTTCAATAGCACATATTCGCATTTCCCATTTTCTCCTAGGTCTAGTAGGACCTCCCTGTACACAAACACAACTTAATTTTTTTTGTATATATTTTATCTTGGCACTAAAGCAGGACAAGATAGACACATAAATGCCTTGCAAATATTCCTTTGACTATAATCCGTTATTTCAATTCAGGAAAATGAATATTGCATCTAGCAATATTACATTATGGTTAATCAATTTAAAGTCTATAAAGGTGGTACATGATATCCCAACCATTCATTCAACTTATTTCCCCACTTTAAAAATGTTGAGTTCTGCCTCCTAAACAAGCTGCACTGCAGTACTAGGAAAGTCCCTAAATGCACGATCCTAATGTCATGAAATGAAAACATTCGTCATTAATGAAAGAAGCATGAAACTATACAGAACATCCAGGTATAAAAGGTAGCAGATGATGGGAAATTAATTCATTATTACAAGGGTTTTATAATTCTCATTCAACATGAGAATTACAATTTTCCTACACACCCTTCGATTTCCGTGCTGACATGGGTCCTACATATAATTTTTTCTAACGTCCAACATGCTTTTAATCTCTACAATATGAGAATTATAAAACCCTTATTATAAATAGCGTAACAGAATAATTAACATATGCTCACCGTGTTGGGTATGTATGCTCCTTTGCACTAAGCCCAATGGTTTTAGTGAGAGCCTAAAGGCCAAGTCTAACCCATGAAGAGTAGGGTTAGTTGGATTGGGCAGGTATATATGGGATTTTTTCTCCACCTGTGCCTCCAAGGGTAAGAACACATCAGAAACAATAAACACTCCAAGATGTTCATCATCTGAACAGTTGTCCACACGACTCCCTGATCCCCTTGAGTCATAGCCTGGAAGATCAACCGTAAAGCGGATTTTGCAACTATTCGTGGTGCGTTGCTGCAGATCGTGAGGCTAGAGAAGGAGATCTGAACGTGAGGAATTGTCACGCTCGCTTCTTCACCGAGGTAATCAAAGCGGTGTTCTTCATTCCTCATCACATCGGTACAATGCGCTTCCGCATTTCTGATGATATACCTTCACACCGTTCTACTTTATTTTGCCGACTCACTGCTTTGAGTGCTTTCAGTAAAGTGGTTGCTAACCTATGCGATATTCTGATGATAAGGAAGACGCAAAAGTGTAAGATGCTTAGCATACGAGAACTTATTCATTTAATATTCCTTTCCTATCAAATTTCTATATTAACATCCATTTGACGAGAATTCTATGCTAAAGCCAATACATTGTTCCTCTAGAGTCTTGGAAGATTCTCCGTGAATTAATGCGTCTGTAACGGGGGCGGAATCACAAAACTTTAGGTGAATGTGCTTAAAGATTTTCAAAAAAGGGAGGTAATTATATCTACTAAGGAGTGTTAATTAAATAAAAAGATTTTGTTTGGGGGCTCACCGCCCTTTTACGTTTGAGATTTAATTTTAAAGTTTCGAAAGCAATTGTGCTCAATGCAAAAGGTGAATCAAAGCAGCAATAATTAGTTCTGCTCATGCCTTTTATCACGAGCAAACGCAATATCAAAGTCATAAATTATAATGCAAAATACCAAATAGTGATAGCTCAATTGGCGCACGGGAGCTAAACAAGTGATGGTGAGAGCATACGTTCGAATCTCCTCAATATCACATTTGAGAGGAATTTAAAGCTTTAATCCTCGACCCGCTCGAATCGGATTAGTTGCGAAGCAATGAATAGATTAAAATATTTCCAAAAAAAAAATTATATTGCAAAATTAAGTTACAAGTTGACAGACCAAGAAAATAGATCCAAAAACGAGACAGTATGAACAAGGCTTCTTCCGCATATTCCACTTCTCAGCTCAATACTAAGATGGATCACATACTTAAATCCCAATATATAGACCTTACTTTTGTTCCATAAATTGCAATTCACCACGAGCTTTTCATTCTGCCACAAGTGGATATATATTAGGATTTCTTTATCTTACATACGTCATGAATCAGGATGATAACCCCCACTTCCTCATAAAAAGAAAAATAATAAAACCTGCGCTTTCCATTGATAACCTAATGCAATTCAGAGAAATTCTTAAATGGTTTGAAAATCAGACATTTCTTATTCAATAGCATTAACATTCGTGTCACGTTAATTATCTATGTACCATCTTTATCCTTATTATTTTTTTAATCTTTGGTCAGAGTCAACGGTTTCAAAATTTTTAAAAAAAACATTAAATAAAAATTGTAATATCTTAAATTAAAAATTATTTTTTTAATTTCACCCGTTTTAAAATAATTTTTATTTCAAGAGTTTTATCTTGTCTTAAATTATTTGTCATCTTAAAATATATTAAAAAAAATAAATTACTTTTTTATTTTATCATTGTCTCTTGAAATGAATCAAATGATAACTCAATCCAATATACTTGTATTTACCCAAAATTGAAAATATTCAATGATTATTTAAATTATCAGACTTAGTGTTTAGTTAACAGACCCTTAAACAAAAAGGTTATAGGCTACAAGTGAGTTTTCAAACGAAATCCTCTTGTTCCTGGTATAGAGGAAGAAATGTATGAAGTGAAGGTTGTGGCTAAAGGCTATTCTCAAGTTAAGGAAGTTGATTACCATGAAATATTTTCATTGTCATATAACACACCTCCATAAGACTTATTTTGTATGGTATAACAGTATATGACCTAGAATTGGAAAAATTAGATGTAAAAACAATTATTTTACATTGTAACCTTGATGAAGAAATTTTCACGGAACAACTAGAAGGTTATGAGGATGATATGTTAATATCTTCTAATAATTCTGAAAATATTAAAGAACTTAAACATATGCTTAAGATAGAATATGATATGAAATTCTTACGTTCAACTAAGAGAATTCTTGGAATGGACATAGTTAAGGATATGAAAGCAAGGACACTCGTTCTTTCTCAATCCCTGTATATTAAAAAGATTATAAAACTATTTGAAAATGAGGTTGTATACATCAAACATGTTCCATGTTTGAATGCTATAGGAAGTTTAATGTGTGCAATGATAGGATCTAGGCAAGACATGACATGTGCTCTAAGTCTTATTAGTATATTTATGAGCAAACCCAATAAAGATCATTCAAATGTTGTAAAGTGGATATTTAGATATATGTATGGTATCATTGATTAATGCTTAAACTATCATGCTGAAAATTCTAATGATTTTGTTGTGAAAGACAACTATGATGCAGATTATGCTGTTGATCTAGACAAGAAAATATCTCTAATAGGAATAGTTTTTATTATTAGAGGCAATGTAGTAAGCTCAAAAGAAAATCTTCGGCACATAGTGGCTTTGTCCACTACAGAAGCAAAGTATGTGGCTCTAACAGAGGCTGTAAAGGAAGTTTTATGGCTGAAAGGGATCAACATTAAGCTTTGGCTAAGCAAAGGTAAACCAGAGGTAATGTATGATTCACAAAATGCATTGTATTTGTCCAAAAATGGTGCTTACCATGAAATGACGAAGAATATAGATGTAAGATTACATTTTATAAGGGATGTTATATTAAATAGTCAAGTAGTTGTTAGCAAAATTCACATTGCACATAATCCAGCAGACATTCTAACAAAAGTTGTTCATGTTAGTAAGTTTAGGGAAGCTCTAGACTTACTTGAAAGTAAACATTAACCATGCATTGCATAAGCTATAAGGGTGAAACTCCATTGCACCTCGTTCTTGCTCGTTAAATTTTCCAAATTAAGGTGGAGTTTATTAATGTGGTTTGGGGCTAGCAATTTGAAAAACTTAATTTTGGGCCTTTATTTGTTTTCTATGCATTGAGCCAAAGGCCCAGTGCAATTATTTCTTATGTGGCCCATGTTGCTTTAGTAGCGTATGATATTACTTTTTTATCCTGCTAATTGTGTAGGTAGGATTGTCTCTTGTGTTCCCTTATAAGATTAGCTGGAATCAGATATTTTCATCTAACACTCTCTTTTTTCTCTCGAATGCTCTAAGTCGGCTAGGGTTTCTGTTTTTTTTTTCTCCCTCTCTCCGAGTGTGTGAGGGATCTGATCAAGGGCACTTCCCTGGGTTGTAAATTGTTATGAGACGAAGGGGAAATCTTGGAGATTATCAGTGAGATCTTGTCAAGGGTGAGATCTTGGAGATTACTAGTGAGATCTTGTCGTTCTTCTTCTGACGTGTGTTTTGCAGGTTAGAGATTTGGTTGATTTTTAAGGTTCTTGGTCACGAGCCGGTGGTTCACGCTCCAGTGAAAGCTTTGGAGCTGTTTTCTTCTTCGTCGTAAAGAGCTCGGCAACCTGATACATAAGGTGTAAATGGACTACAGGTTTGAGTTATTTATCGTTTAATGCTTTCTTTCTATTCTTTGATTTAATGATTTCTTTCTATTATGATTATGATAATCTTGCTACTTTTGTCTTTGTAATATAGATCTATGTTTTGGTTTTTCTGTTGAGCTAGACTTTAATAAAAGGAATTGTTATGAGAAGAAGGGGAAATCTTGGAGATTATCAGTAAGATCTTGTCAAGGGTGAAATTTTGGAGATTACCAGTGAGATCTTGTCGTTCTTCTTCTGACGTGTGTTTTGCAGGTTAGAGATTTGGTTGATTTTTAAGGTTCTTGGTCACGAGCCGGTGGTTCACGCTCCAGTGAAAGCTTTGGAGGTGTCTTCTTCTTCGTCGTAAAGAGCTCGGCAACCTTATACATAAGGTGTAAATGGACTACATGTTTGAGTTATTTATGGTTTAATGCTTTCTTTTTATTCTTTGATTTAATGATTTCTTTCTATTATGATTATGATAATCTTGCTACTTTTGTCTTTGTAATATAGATCTATGTTTTGGTTTTTCTATTGAGATGGACTTTAATAAAAGGAATTGTTATAAGAAGAAGGGGAAATCTTGGTGATTATTAGTGAGATCTTGTCAAGGGTGAAATCTTGCAGACTACCAGTGAGATCTTGTCGTTCTTCTTCTGACGTGTGTTTTGCAGGTTAGAGATTTGGTTGATTTTTAAGGTTCTTGGTCACGAGCCGGTGGTTCACGCTCTAGTGAAAGCTTTGGAGGTGTCTTCTTCTTCGTCGTAAAGAGCTCGGCAACCTGATACATATGGTGTAAATGGACTACAAGTTTGAGTTATTTATGGTTTAATGCTTTCTTTCTATTCTTTGATTTAATGATTTCTTACTATTATGATTATGATAATCTTGCTACTTTTGTCTTTGTAATATAGATCTATGTTTTGGTTTTTCTATTGAGCTGGACTTTAATAAAAGGAATTGTTATGAGAAGAAGGGGAAATCTTGGAGATTATCAGTGAGATCTTGTCAAGGGTGAAATCTTGGAGATTACCAGTGAGATCTTGTCGTTCTTCTTCTGACGTGTGTTTTGCAGGTTAGAGATTTGGTTGATTTTTAAGGTTCTTGGTCACGAGCCGGTGGTTCACGCTCCAGTGAAAGCTTTGGAGGTGTCTTCTTATTCATCGTAAAGAGCTCGACAACCTAATACATAAGGTGTAAATGGACTACAGGTTTGAGTTATTTATGGTTTAATGCTTTCTTTCTATTCTTTGATTTAATGATTTCTTTCTATTATGATTATGATCATCTTGCTACTTTTGTCTTTGTAATATAGATCTATGTTTTGGTTTTTCTGTTGAGCTGGACTTTACTAAAAGGAATTGGTGTTTATCATGTTAGAGGTTATAATTTTATATTCTACACGCTAAAAGTATATGGGATTCATTGATGTTATCTCTATTTATTCTCTTCACATGTTTTATGCCTGTGTAGGAGATAAAATTATCTCCTGCAACATAAGAAACATTAATCCCTTAAAATCTATGATTGTAATGAAAGTCGCAAGAATAGAGGAATTTTCCCCTTTGGCTCTTGAATGTAGAATCTTACAGTAAGATAAAGATTTGAATTAAGCAAACTTTTGTGTATGATGTTCTTTTTTGTATCTCTGTTTTTATATATAGTGGGGAATTTTTGTCTCAGGTAAGTTACGAAAAGGTGTTTGGTAGACCAAAATTTTTCCGGACAAATTGGGTAAATTTTATTGATGCTATGTTTGGTTCATTGTAAAATATTGATGGAAATTTGAACCAAAATGACAAAATTACCCTAATTCATTTTATCTCAACTTTCTCTTTCTCACACCGTCTGCTACATCCCAAAAGTGAAAAAAAGAACGAACGAGGGCATAACAATCCTTATTCACAAATTAATAACCAGGAACAGTAGAGAAATTTGACAATCCAAAGTTCTTTTTTTAGGCCAAACTTCCTCAACTGAAATATTTCCATAAATTTAAAATGATTTGGACACAGCACACGTCTTCAATCCCGACGACCAAATCATTATCTACTTTCTTCTTCCTCACCCCAATTTTTTCACCTTTTCTCTCCCCAACCTTCTTCCTCTTTTTGGCATGGGTCCCAAATCTCAGGGTTAATTTGGTTCCCCAAATCACGATTTTTTTTTCACTTTTCTGGGAAAGAAAAAATCCAACTAATCCATGGTATTTTAGCACTCCTGTTCGTACCAGTGTTTAAAAACTCGAACCGGCCATCGACCCGGGGGTCACGGGATCACTACATTGACCCGATTTTATATATATATATATATATATATATATATATATATATATATATATATTAAAAAACAAACCACCAATCATCAAAGATTCATAATATACTTAACATAATTCATCAATTGCAACCACAAGTCAATATTACACAACCTAATTAAACTATAAAGACATCAAAGTACAAAATCACAAGTGAATGAGTTTTTGTTTTCCATCGACGACTGTAAGGATTTCATTTCAATGGGTAAAATTCTTATCTTTTCTAGAAGATTCACGGCAGCGAGGTGAAGATTGAAGACGTCTAGATCGCTGGGAGAGAAGAGAACGATTAGATTTAGGTTTGTAAGCATTTTTTTAATAAAACAATGTTGCTTCATGAAAAATTAAAAAAAAAAAGCAGTGACTCCCTTTGACCCCTCCGACGAGTCACTGAAATCCGGCCAAGTTTTAGGGTCGAAGAGATCGATATGCATTTAGAGTCCAACTTGTGACTCCAACCCTCAGAGGGGGGTCAGAGTAGACCCGGGGGATGGGGTTGGGCTTTAAAACACTGATCCATACACACAAAAGAAAAACTCAGGAAAAAAATATACCCGAGAAATTTTTTATTTTTTGGTTACCAAACATGAAAAATTAATTTACCCAACCAGGTTTTCCTGAAAATTGAAAAAAAAAATCCTGATAGCAAACACTGCCTAACTTCAAATAGGTAACATATGATAGAGAAAAAATAATGCAGAAATATAACTCACAATGTTTGAAGGGGGAATTCTAATTTCATAAATTGACTCAAACTTAATATAAGCCAGAAACTAAAACTGAAAAACACAAGATTAAGAGACACATTACACCCAAATAAACACTAACTTAATGACTCATTATACTACCCAAAACTGACACATTATAATACCGTTAAGACTCATCAAACAACTTTAGTGCAGCCACCACATAGCCGTTACATCAAACTTAAAAGACCATTAAATTTTCTAGAGGAAACAAATAAAGAGACTCTAACATTCCCTCCCTTAAACTGATGTTCTTGAAAATTTCAATTTACTTCAAATTGTTTGACTTTCTCCATGGAATATATATCAAGTAATCCCCTGAGCTTTTGAAACGCATCATATTTGAGAGGCTTCGTAAACAACCTGATCTTCACTTCTACCAAAAATAAGATCAATTATACCATCTTTGTAAGATCCCATAAGAAATGATGCTTCACATCTATATGCTTGCTTCTCCCATGTAAAATTGGATTCTTTGACAATTTAATTGCAGAATTATTGTCACAATAAATTAAAGTTGCTCTTTTTTGCTTGAAGTGAAGTTCTTCAAGAATTCTCCTTAGCCAAATGGCTTGGCAAGCACAAGTTGTAGCAGCAACAAATTCAACTTCTGTGCTTGACAAAGTGACAATTGGTTGCTTCTTCGATGCCCAAAAAACAACACCTGTATCAATCATAAAAACATAACCTGATGTGTTCTTCTGTCATCTTTGTCTCCTGCATAATCACTGTCAGTAAATCCCACTAAATCAGATTTTACACCCTTCTTGTAAAATATCCTGAAATTTCTTGTTCCTTGCAATTAGCGAAGGATTCTCTTGGCAGCCAACAAATGCATTTCTATAGGATTCTCCATATACCTGCTAGTTAAACTCACAGAATACATTATGTCTGACCTTATTGCAGTGAGATACATCAAGCTTCCCACAATGTTTGTAAAAGGTGCTGTCAACCTTCTTTCCTCCATGATCTTTGTGTAGCTTCAAGCCACATTCAACTGGAGTGTGGACAAGATTAGAATCCTTCATCTGAAACCTGTCTAGAATATCTCCCACATATTTATTTTGAGAAATAAAAATTCCATCACTTGATTGTGCCACACTTATGCCAAGAAAGTAATGCATCATACCAAGATCAGTCATTTCAAACTCATTCATCATAGACTTTGAAAATTCTTCAAACATAACATCACAATTTCCATTGAATATAAAATCATCTACATATAAGCAAACAATAAGCATTTTTCCTTCATCACCAATCTTACCAAATGTTATAGTCTCTTTATTTTTGTCTGTTAGAAAATTTAATGGGATTTTAAGTTTGATGTAACGGTCATGTGGTCGCTGCACTAAAGTTGTTTGATGAATCTTAACGGTATTATAATGGGTCAGTTTTGGATAGTATAATGAGTCATTAAGTTAGTGTTTATTTGGGTGTAATGTGTCTCTTAATGTTATGTTTTTCAATTTTAGTTTCTGACTTATATTAAGTTTGACTAATTTATGAAATTAGAATTCCCTCTTCAAACATTGTGAGTTATATTTCTGCATCTTGTTTTTTCTCTATCAGTGGTATCAAGAGCCAGGTTAAGAGTTAAACACGCGAGGGAATAGAGTTGTGAAAAAAAAAATTAAGAGTCATGGCCACAGATTTTAATTTTGTGCAAGCAGCCATTCCACGTGAGGGAATAGAGTTGTGAAAAAAGAAAGTGAAAAGTCATAGCCACAGATTCTAATTTTGTGCGAGCAGTCATTCCACGTTTCGATGGTCATTATGATCATTGGCATGTTGATGGAGAATTTCCTTCGATCCAAGGAATATTGGGACATTGTTACCTATGGCATTGCTGAACCAGCAGAAGGAGCTCAGTTGACAGCAGCACAACGAGCATCTCATGAAGCGGCAAAACTGAAGGATTTAAAGGCAAAAAATTATCTCTTTCAGGCCATTGATCATACCATCTTGGAAACGATTCTTTGCAAAGAATCTTCCAAGGATATTTGGGACTCCATGAAAAAGAAGATCAAGGCTCTGCAAGAGCAAAGAGGCAACAGCTTCAAGCTTTACGCTCGAAATTCAAAACACTTCGAATGAAGTCGGGAGAACCAATTGCAGAATATTTCTCTTGCGTGATGAACATTGCCAATAAAATGTGAATTCATGGAGACGGAATAGAAGAAATAACTATCATAGAAAAAATTCTTCGATCATTAACAGCAAAATTTAACTTTGTTGTTTGTGCTATAGAAGAATCTAAAGATATAGATGATTTATCACTTGATGAATTGCAGAGCTCATTGGTGGTGCATGAACAGAAGTTCAAACAGGAAGACACAGATGACCAAGCATTAAAGGCTTCCACCGATACTCGTTCCAACAATTTTCAAGAAAGGGGTAGAGGTAGAGGTAGAGGGAGAGGGAGATGAAGGTCCACTAATTTCAGAGCCAATAATGATCAATTTCAAGGCAGAGGAGGAGGAGGCCCCGATAAATCCAAGGTAGAATGTTTCAAATGTCATAAATTTGGTCATTATCAATCTGAATATTATACTAGGCTGCCAAATAACAAAGAAAAAGGAGAAAGTTCAAACTTTGCAAAAAAGGAGGAAGGTGAAACCTTATTGATGGTTGCTAAAGATGAAAAGAAAATTGAGCCAGATGTTTGGTATGTGGATACTGGCTGTAGCAACCACATGAGTGGTAGTAAGTCTTCTTTCTCTCATCTGAATGAAAATTTTCAATCTACTGTGAGTTTTGGTGATCTATGTGAAAGTAATGGGAAAATGTGACATTAAAATAAAAACCAAGAATGGTTTTGTGGAAACAATATATAATGTACTCTATGTTCCTGATTTGAAAAGTGATTTATTGAGTGCTGGCTAATTACAAGAAAAGGGTTATGTGATCACTATTAAAAATGGTGCTTATATGATTCTGTTAGAGGTGCCATCGCTGTTATTCAGATGAGTTCAAACATATTGTTTCCATTAAAGATTGAAGGAATCCAATCTAGTTTAATGGCTGAAATGAAAGATCCTTCATGGTTGTGGCATTTTCGCTATGGCCATTTTCAGCTTTAGTGGGATGAAGACGCTCCAATAGAAAATATGGTGACAGGCCTCCCTCAAATCACAATTCCTCCTTCCTTAGTATATGAAGAATGTGTTGTTAGCAATCAACATCCTTCAGAATTTGCAAAAGGGAACTCATGGAGAGCAAAGGGAATTTTGCAATTGGTGCATTTAGACATTTGTGGTCCAATAAATCCAATTTCTAATGGAGGTAAAAAATATTTAATTACCTTCATTGATGATTTTCCTAAAAAAATGTAGGTTTATTTTTTAGAGGAAAAGTCAAAAGCTTTCTCTACATTTAAAAATTTCAAAGCTCGTGTGGAGAATGAGACATGAAGGACGATTCAAACACTTCGCACAGATCGTGGTGGTGAATATTGCTCGAAAGGATTTGAAGCTTTTTGTGAAGAACATGGCATCCGAAAAGAGCTTACAACTGTGTATACACCATAACAAAATGGTGTATCAGAGAGGAAGAATAGAATCATCCTCAACATGGTTAGAAGCTTGTTGGCAAGATGAAGAGTTCCAAAGATGTTTTGGCTAGAAGCATTAAATTGGTGCATTCATGTCTTGAACAGAAGTCCAACCTCCTTTGCAGTTCGAAATATGACGCCAGAAGAAGCTTGGAGTGGGAGAAAACCAAATGTGGATCACTTTAGAATTTTTGGATGCATTGCTCATGTCCCCGATCAGAAAAGAAAAAAAATTGATGACAAGGCTGAAAAATGTGTCTTTCTAGGTGTAAATGATACATTTAAAGCATATAAATTATTTAATCCACTGACAAAATAATCGTGGTTAGCAGGGATGTTGTTTTTAATGAAGAAAACACTTGGGATTGGAATATGCAGCCGCCTACCCAAGTTCTTTGTGATATTGATTCTGAACAGGAGCAAATTTCAGCATCTAGTATACCTGAAAATTCAGTCATTGCAACTTATTCAGCCAATGAATCCTCACCAACAGTAGTTAGAGTCAACAAAGAAGAAACTCAATCTCTTCGTCGTGTTAGAAGAAGACCTGCTTGAATGGAAGATTACGAGGTAATTGGAATTGAAGATCCAATTACTCACTTTGCTTTGTTTTCATAATGTGATCCCGTAATTTTTTTGAGTGCTGTCAAAGAAGAAAAATGGCGAAAAGCAATGGATGTTGAGGAATGATACTTGAGAGTTAACTGATCTTCCAAATGGACACAAAATCATTGGTGATTATACAGAAGTTTTTTCTACTGTTGCGAGACATGATACAATCAGGTTGGTGGTTGCATTGGCTGCACAAAATTCTTGGCCTATTTACCAGCTATATGTCAAATCGGCATTCTTACGTGGGTACTTGGAGGAACAAATATTTATTGAAGAACCCCAGTGGTTATAAGAAGGTTGGAAATGAGCATAAAGTTTACAAATTGAAAAAGGCACTTTATGGACTAAAACAAGTCCCTCGAGCTTGGTATAATCGCATTGAGTCCTATTTTCTTAAGGCCGTAGTTTTATGCATCTTTTATGGTCATCACTTGATATATATGTCTAGACTATGTGGAACTTACTTCACCACTCCTCACTCATGATTATTTCCAACAACATATCCATTGAGGTCTTACGAAATACAAACCAAATTAGGAAATACAAACCAAAACATCTTTAAAAAGGCATCCACAAACCATAATGATGTCAGAATCAAACCTCTCTTTTTTTCTATTATTACCCTAGCTCGTCCTACATCACCAAGCATGATCAAACACAATCATATAAGGAAACAGTGAAAATTAAGACTTGTCAATAACAGCAAATTTATTCTAAATATAACAATCAAGGCAACAATAAAAATTTGTTACTCTAGAACTTGAACATAGAGATTAAGACAACGAAAATACAAAACAGTGCAGAAGACACCGAGATTGAGTTCCTGCACCCTGCGCTAAACTAAAAAAACAGAGAAAAAGAGAACGGGAAGAATATAAAAGACGACGACAACCAACAGCAAACAAGTAAAAGTTAAAAGACCAAACTCAAGCACAGCAATAAGACCACTGCTCATGCTCATCTTCTCCGACAGGAGCAGCAGAATCAGCGACAACAGCACCATCACTGGTACATAGGCCAGCTAAGGAGCATGAGGAAGATGATGGCGCAGGCAGAAGATAAGGCATGTTGTTGAAGGAGCGAGCAAGGCCAGTAGCCAGAGCCGCAGCATCGAGCACAGTGTTGTCATCGTGCACAACAAACTCTTGTGCACGGTTCTTGAGCGTCTCAAACATGAGCTCTGGCTGGTGCTGCATCACTCGAAGAACGTCTCCACAGGACGGCCCAGGCACCGCACGGGTGACGGCGAAGCCATGTGGACCGTCGATCTGTGACACACTCACAACGCTGGGGCCACCAAACAAGTTATGGAATCCACCGAGCGCTTCCTGGTAAGCCCCAGCCAAGAACATTCCAAGATAGTACCTTGTATCTCCACCTTCCAATTCATGAAGCGGCAAGCTCGACTCACCGTTTATGAATTTGTCGATCTTCCCATCACTGTCACATGTCAAGTCTGAGAGAATTCCCTTCACGGAAGGCTTCTCATCAAGGCGATGAATGGGGACTATGGGAAACACCTGATCAATGCTCCACGCATCAGGAATTGACGTGAACACAGAAAGGTTCACGTGGTATCTCCGAACAGGTTCAGCTTCCCCAACAGCCTTCCTCACCAAATCACATAGCTCGTCTACTGCGGCGAGTTGTTCCATACCCAAAATCCCTTTCTTGAATTGCTCAACACATCGCTCTTTCATCTCCTCCGAGTACAACAAGCAGGTATCGTAATCGCCTCGAATCGCCGCATCAGAGAGATTACGATAATCTGCACGAGCATCCTCCGAGAGCCCCTCAACCAGATACTGAAGTCCAAGGGAGGACAATTCTGGGGGTGCTCCGTGGGTGCTGACACCAACAGCTTCAAAAACCAACACCGAATGATGAGAGACAATTGCCCTGCCACTCTCGCTGCAGATTACAGGGTGCTTGATGGACCTTTGATCGCATACATGCTGAACTGCATGAACAACAGCTGCAGCATACTCTTGAAGACCATACCCAACAGAGACATCAGAGTCACTAGATTTTGAACCGTCATAGTCTATGCCCAAACCACCTCCAATATCTATAACTCCCATATGAGCCCCCAATCGAACCAATTCACAATAGATCTGCGCAGCCTCTCCCACACTTTCAGCCAGCAACGCAGTCGAAGGAATTTGAGAACCAATGTGAAAATGCAGCAATTGCAGGCAATCCAGCATGCCCGCGTGTTCAAGCTTCTTCACAACCCTCAAAATCTGAGCGGTGGTGAGTCCAAACTTGCCCTTCTCCCCTGAAGTCGCTCCGAAATGCCCAGAATGCTTGGTCCGCAGCTTTGCTCGCATACCAATCACGGGACGAATAGAAAGCTTCTTGCTCAAATTAATAATCAAATCAAGCTCTTCCTCTTGCTCCAGAACAATCACAGTATTCAACGCCAGCTTCCTCGCAACCAGAGCCAGAGAAATATACTCACAATCTTTGAAGCCGTTGCAAATCAAAAGGGCTTCAGCGTTGCCTTTGCACAAACAGCTCATAGCCAGGAGGAGCTCTGGCTTGGACCCTGACTCCAGACCGAACCGGAACGAAGAACCGAATTTCACGATATCTTCCACAACGAACCGGTCCTGGTTGCATTTCACCGGGTACACCCCTTGGTAATGAGACTCGTACCCCTGAGACTCGATTGCATAATCGAACGCCGACTGAAGGGACTCCAGACGATTTTTCAAAACGTCAGGAAACCGAACAATGAGCGGAAATTGAAGCCCAAGACCCCCACAAGATTTGGGATCCGAGGCTTTCTTCACAATCTTCATCAAATCAATCTCCTGGTGTGACAGAGACTCAGAACCATGGGGACGCACGGAGATGTTCCCGGAGGAGTTGACGCCAAAGTAGGGACCACCCCACCCATCAATATTGTAGAGTGCGGCTGAGAGAGAGGGCGACCAAAGGTTGTCGTCGCTCGTAACCGGAGTTACGCCGGGAAAATTGACCGAAATGTCACCGGCAAATGCATAGCCGAGAGGTGCTGTAGCATTCACGCAACAAGCCAACGCCGGCATCTCTTCGGCAACGATCAATTTGAATAAGAAGATAAAATTGTTTAAAAAAAAATGGTTAGTGTTTAGGTTTAGAGTATGAGGCTGTGAAGATGGGGGCTTTGAAACCCGCCGAGGCCGAGGCCCCGGCTACCCCCTCAAAAGAAGACGGTAAAAGATGTATTGAAAACGGAGAGCCCCTCTCTCTCTTCCCTACGGAACTCTGATATCCCCACAACTACCCCTCAGGAGGAAGATTTCTGATGAAACAGGATCAAGACTTAATTAAAGCCAACCACACCTAACACCAGATCTGGTAAATAAGGGCCAAAACAAACACAGGGTAGATCTAAAACAAGAATGCAGAAAGATGGGGAGCAAATACCGGAAACGCCGAATACCGAGTAAAGAGAGAGAGAGAGAGAGATGAGGCTCTATCGGCGGTGGGAATGGGCGAGAATTGCATGAATGTGTAAGCCAATTTATATACGGGACTTGGGAGAGGGACAGAGGGGGTAGAGGAGGAACGTGCTGGGCTTGTTGGGCCCTGGTCCCGAATCTTGCATTGGAACCCTATTCAAATTCTCGTGTTTATCTCACCACAATGTTATTCTCTTCCCCTTTTGAATTTCATTTTTGGATTTACGGATGATTCGGCTTCATAATTACGAATAAATTTTGCTAATATTATAATCTTAGATTCAGTGCATCTCATAAATAAGAGCATTATATAATACAGAAGAGAGAGAAAATTTGGTAGAAGAAAAGAATTTTGGGTGACATATAATATGAAATGTATTGAATTTTTGGTGCTACAATGCCAACAAAGATTTATTCCATAATTACGATCATCAATGTCGAGTTGCCGCGTGGCTTCGCTTATGTGGAACCTCCATCTCTTCTGTATCATGCAACGCGGTTAAGTAAATATCGTGATAATTTAAGGGGTAAGAGTTATCTGGGAAAGCATTCAAAGCAGCCGAAAGTTTCCCCTGCGATGTGGGTTTGCTGTGACGGCCTGGATCGATCCACGTCATCATGTGTTAGTGCTCGTCTTTTACTTTAGCTTAAATATTATTATCTACTGACGAAATGAGATGAAGCCATATCTATTTGACAATTAAACATTTTTTTATTTTTATAACACGCAGAATGCTGAAATAGAAAATTACCCGGGGAGGAAATCACGTGGACGTCGCGTACCCTCTGTGTTTCTGGGTGTGGATCCGGAGAAGCGAATGGGCCCTCCATGATTGCGATTGTTTTAGATTGCACGCTGCGAGGTAGCACAACATGCTGCAATACACACAGCATTTTTCACATTTTTTTTTTTTCAACATATCCCTTATGAGGAGCAATGTTGTCAAAGAATGAATTAGAATTTATATTTGTTTGATGTTTCTTTTTTCTATAATCAATATAAATAACTTAATTATAGGAAGTACAAAATGACGTCATTTTAAGATGGAAATCGGAGTATTTTTGTAATTATAATTTATTTTAGGGTTATAATAGTCTTTTTCATTATAATTTTTTAATTTTTAACCCAAAATGATGTCATTTTGGGAGCAAATGTTGATAACTTATTTACATTCACTTTAGAAACATTAAAGCCTTATTTTATTTATGGATCTTATTAATGATATGTTACATAGCATAAGTTTTGTTTCCAACACACCCAATAAAGGGGAAAGAGAAAGTGGAATGATGAAAGAGAAAGAAAAATATGTGGACCCCACCTATTTAATGTGGGTAGGAAAATGAAGTTATGTTATGTAACATAATAAAAATAAAACCCTCTATTTATACCATAACATTTGACGATGATTGCATCTCTTCAACATAATTACATTACAATTTTATCATATATACATAACACGAAATAATGTAACCCACAAATTAAATAGGGTTTTATAATTCTCATGTTGAAGGAGAATTAAAATCTCATGTTGTAGAGATAAAAAAATATGTGGGACCCATGTGTTAGAAAAAATTGTATGTAGGACCCATGTCAGCACGGAAATCGAAGAGTGGGTAGAAAAATTTGAATTATCATGTTAAATGAGAATTATAAAACCCAATTAAATATGTAGCAAGCATTATTTATATAACATTTCCCTTTATTTCTTGATATAACAACTGATTCAAAGTACTTGAAAAATAAAATACATGTATAATAAAATGATTAGTTTTGAAAAAAAATAAATATGAAAGGTGATGCAAGAATACACTTAGCTAAGCTTGATCCAAATCTGAATGAGTTTTTAATTATGAATAAGCCCTGCCTTGGGATTAGTTCTATAGAACGTTTATTCAAAAAATTGAAACTTGTGGGGATATCCTTGGAATCTACTAGTCTTAAAAAAATAATTGAAGTCAGTATATCAAAAAAAAAAAACCATAAAGAGGCTTTTGAACGTTTTCCTTTTTAATATTAATATATTTTGCATGCGCATTTCTCCCATTGATCATTTGAAACTTAAAACTCTAAACATGAATAATGGTAAAGGATTAATGTTTGTTTGTACGTATGAAATAATTTTATTAACTTCATATGTATGGAGTTTGTGAGATTTTTTTCTTAATTTTTTTAATTGGACCATTCATTTATAATACATGTATGTGTGTGTGATTTATCATTTCTACTATCACCCTAAGATAAAATTATTTCCAACAATAGCAAAACTAAGCCATTTTGAGAGTTTAATTAATGATATTTTTAAAAAGTTCTTCATTACTTCTCTCAATTCACAAAACAGCGTAATATTTGGATTGTTGAAAACAATTTCACAACTCTTATACAAGACAAACACTTTTCCCAATCCAAAAACAATTTCATATATATATATATATATATATATATATATATATATATATATATATATATATATGATTTTAATTCAATGATAAAAAAAGTAAAGATAAAAATATATTGCAAGTATAACCACCGTATATATATTAAGGACCTGTTTGCTGTAATATATAAGACTTGATAGTATAAGTTTATATTATACGTTATGACATTTCCAGTTGTTTGATGTGATCATCATACAGTATAAGCTTATACAGCAGAACCCCTTAATATATCAAAATGATGTATAACTTAATCAGACCTAAGAGAGTGAGATTAGGCCTGATAAGAGATTGGTGTATTAATATTGCTTACAAGTACAATTTTCAAAAACTAATATATCATTTTAATTTAATATATTAAAATAATTTATTTAATATATTAATTTTTAAAATATTAGAGGATATTATCTTATACAATACCATACTAAATGCTGGATAGTATTAAAATTAATCTGGTCTTATATGATCAAGTCTTATACGATCAGTCCTTATCCAATACTATGCACCAAACATGCCCTAAGAAAATATAAGGCATATCATATCTTGTTAATACATGCATTTAATATATATATTCATCTTAATTCTTTGTTTAATTAAAAATTATATCCTTAGCTGAAATTTGAAAGAAAAAAAAAATAGTCCAGACGTGCTGGAACCGTTTAGCTTGTTATCTAGCTAGTAGACTACCAATTTTTTTGGTCTGTTGATAATATAAATTACTCCTAAATTGCTCCTTGATTATGATTTTTTAAGTAACATAAAATAATTCGAATATATATGAAGTATTTATATATTAATCACAAAATTATAATTATAAATGTTCTGTTGAAACAACGCGTGTAATTTACAGTTTAGCGTGTAATTTACAGTATTATATTGCTATATCTTGACCTAGTGCGACCTGACTTCGTTGGTTTAGTCATTGATTAGGTAAGTGCGTGCGACAATGAATTGTCAAATGTGAATTTAGATGAAGACCAAGTCACCAAATAAAGGTTAAGGGTATCTTTGATTATGTTCTGATTTTTTTGTTCTTCAAGTTGTTTTGTAAAATAGTTATAGGGGTTTATACTTCTTATGTCATATAAGATGAGAATTTTTGCAACTCATACATACTTAGGTGGGTCACATTGAAAAAAATTAAATAAAAAAATTAAAAATATTGCCACGTAAAATGATGTGAGTCGCATAAGAAGACTATTTTTATGTTGCATAAGAAGTATAACCCCATAATTATGAAAACAGTTATTTTCTATATTTTTTTCTTTTTGAAAGTTAAAAATCAAAACAAAAAATAAAAATAACTCGGACATGTTTTCTAAATTTGATTCTAAGAAGAAGAAAAAAACAATTATGATTTTCAAAATAATTTTTACAAAATAAATCGTACTAAATGAATTTTTTTTCTGAAAATTAAAAAATTATTTTTAAAAATAATAATCAAAGAGAGCCTAAATTAGTGATCAAATCTCAAGTGTCAATAGTCAATTCGGACATCATTCTTCATCGGTCACTTACGAGCTTCCCCTAATGGACCTCAACTGCATGTGCCTTGACGAACACTCCTGCTTGTTGTCCACGCAAGTATCTCTTACCCGTAACTCTGTGATTGACTATTTGACGGGGGGGATTCTATCTAGGAACTGAAGTTTGTCTTAATTGTTTTTAAAATAGGAAAAGTTTGTACCTTAGAGCATGAAGTCTGTATATATGATTGTTGTGGTCTTGTGGATAATATTTTAAAATGTATATGGTGCAAGAAGTGGAGCAATGGTTAAAAGAAGTCCAACTAAAGGCCACAAAATTATTTATAGGGAAATATTATTTTCCTTTTACATAAGGTAATTTATTTCATTTTTTCTCATTTCTATCCACATTTTTTTTAATGTAATGGTAGGATCCATTCATTTTCTCTCTATCACATAAGATAACTATCTTATGTGAAAGGAGATTAATAAAACCCTTATTTATAATAAGAGGTAGTTATCAAATCACAAAGAATTTGTCTTATGTTTCAGTATTAGAAATGTAAAAAATGATTTCGAAGGAATTGTTTCCTAAAATTAATTAGATAATGCTTGAACGAGGTTAATCGGATTAATAATGTATTTTTTTATGAACACACATTAATATTAGTTAATTGTACTAATGTAAGTTGTTAAATAAAACTATTTCATTGTTGTATTTCTTGGAAAATTATTCCGGTGTAGCCACTTTTTTTTTTTTAATAAATAATGTTAACTACATTCGAGGGACAACGATCAAAATATCACACTATTCATGAAAATTACCTGAATGCCACTGTTCAATTTTTTTTTTCAAAATGCCAGGTCACCTAACTCGCTACAACACCTGACGAGTTAGGTGTGCACACGTGGCAATAGGTTCATGGCCACGTAAGCCACTGCACAGTGCAGCAAAATTACGTAGCAGACAGATTCTACACCAGTCTGCCATGCGGCCTAAAATGCTGGACAACTTGGTGTGTTACGTGACCAAAGTCGCTGAGCATGATCAGTGGCGGAGCCGGTATTTAACTTTAGCCTGGGCCAAAAAGTTTGACATATCAGATTATCAAAATATTTATCGTAATTACACAAATCTATTACGAAAAGCTATAGTTTTCTAACGAAAGATTAAAACTTTAAAACACCCTTTCAAATCCTCGATCGAAGAATCAACATTCAACCAACTACATAACAAAAACAAGAGAGAAAGTGAATGTCAATGACGTTGGTAGCGAATGCGTGAAAAAGACGCGACGATGAAAAGAAGAAAAGCTTGAAAACAAGAAGGGTACCCATTTCTTTTAAGAATGGACCTTAAATGATTATTGTGGCTTAATGGCTGAGTAGTTTCACTTTCATTTTCTTTCATAATAAAGAACCACTTCAACCAAAATCTTAAGGTGTTGGGTGAAAGTGAATATCTTTCTAATGGTTTATATTATTTTCTAACACACCCCCTCACGTAAAGAATCCTTTGTGTTTGAAACGTGGATATTGCATAGGCCCATTTTGTTGTTTTTTTTGTTTAACCTTATGTTTATTTAATTCCACAAGTTGGGATCATTTCAATCCAAAAGCTTAAGTTGTTCAGTGAGGACTGTTTTAATGATTTATGTTATTATCTAACACATCCCCTCATGAAACAGTCCTTTGGGTTTGAAGTGTAGATATTACACAAGCCCAATTTTTTGTTTACCTTGTGCTTATTTTAATTTCACTAGAAAGTGGGATGGTAAGGATCGAACTCGTGACTTTGTGGTCACTGAAGCTCTGATACCATGTAAAGAACCACTTCAACATAAAACCTTAAAGTGTTGGATGAAAGCCTTTTTAATATTTTATATTATTCTCTAACATTCATTAATTATCTTTGTAGCAAGAATTTATGCGTAGTGTATTGTCGGATGTTAAATTATACATTTTCAATCTGTAAAGTGCCATGTATTGTGGGTTGTTACATATACATTTTCAATCATTAAAAGATCCATAATAATCCATCTTCAATATATTTTAATTTTTAGATAGGGCCAAGACTCCACGTAGCTAGGGCCAAGATCCATAATAATTCATCTTCCATAATAATCTATCCCTAATAAGTAATTTTTGAAAAAAATTAGCCGGGGCCTAGGCCCCACCTATCACTAAGGTGGCTACGCCACTGGGCAAGATAGCATCTTACGTGGCTACTGCAACACCACATAATGCATCTGTGACACATGTCACAATGTCACAACCGGAACAAAATCGCTAGGTTGTTTAATGTTTTTATTGGTCCACATTACTGTAAAAATGGTCCCTTTAATTTAATTTAGGAGTGTTAATGAATTTAATTTAATTTATGTGTGTTAATTTATTTAGTTTATATTAATTTAAATTATTTTAGAACTATTAATTAATTAATTTTATGAGTGTTAATTAATTTCGCTTAATTTAATTTATGTTAAGTTAAATTATTTTTGAACTGTTAAGTAATTTTTTTTAATTTAGGAGTGTTAATTAATTAAATTAAATTTATGTCTATTAATTAATTTGGTTTAATTTATTTTATATTTTATTTTTTATAATTGTTAATTAATTGTTTTTAAGAGGTTAATTAATTTCATTTAATTTAGTTTATGTTAAGTTAAATTAGTTTTAGACGGTTAAGTAATTTAATTTAATTTAGAAGTGCTAATAAATTAAATTAAATCTATGTCTATTAATTAATTTAGTTTATATTAATTTAAATTATTTTAGAACTGTTAATTAATTATTTTTAAGAGAGTTAATTAATTTTATTTAATTTACATTTGTTAATTAATTAATTTTATTTTAGTTTATGTTCATTTAATTTATTTTAGAACTGTTAATTAATTACTTGTATAATGTTTTGAAATAGATTCATGGATTCTCCGCCAGATTCACTGTTTGGTTGATCGGCCTGTGAGGAGCATGAGCCCGCACCTCCTGACTCCCTAAGATCTCCCCGTAGCGTCATTACTCCATGCCCCATTGATACCTCTCTTGTGACATTATACGAGAAACACATTTCCACATATATGTGGAATGGCTAGGGCGATCGGCGACTCAATATCAGACACACCGCCACACATGACCCGTTCAACATACCTGAGGACATCGAGCCATACTTGAGGCAGGCTAGATTCTTTCAGGTTGCGCGGCTACGCAACCACGATGTAAGTATTCCTTTATTGCTTTTTTTTTGTTCATATGGACTAATTGTATTAATTTGAAAACATCACCTATTTTTATTGTTTCAGGATTACCATGCCTTAATTTTCGCACTAGTCGAGTGTTGGCGGCATGAGATGCAGACATTTCGTATGGTGCATGGTGAGTGATCTGCCTCCAGTATATAATATTTTCCTGGCTTAAAAGAATAAAGATTTAATCTAATTGAAGTAAAACGAGCTCATATTAGTAATAAAGTTGATAAATTATGATCAAACATACTCTCACAGAAAATCATGTGTTTTGTAGAAAATCTACATTGAAAAAGAGAACAATTCACAAGAGCAAGATGAAAGGACATTCCAATTCCTCCGCGCCAATAGTGTGGTACTGGTGTTTAAAGATCCTATGTCATCGCGCCTCTAACGCGGGTACCATGTTAAGGGAGCCAGCATAGCGCAATTCATCCATGCCACTAGCGCGGGTATCACGTTAGCAGCGCTAGAACGTTGACTGTTGTACCGTCCACTAGAGTCTACTTTCGCATACAGCTCAAATATGTGGAGTTTGGATGCAGTCGAAATGCATCTACTACTAAGGCAATATCTTCATCCTTAATAATCCCCACCAGAACCCAACTTTCTTTATCCTAGGCGCATCAAGCAGCCATGCGAGACAAAGATTGACATGTTCCAATCTTAGGCTCTGTTTGATTTTTGTTTTGAAAAATAATTTTTTAGTTTTCAGAACAAAAATACTAAAAAACTCGTTTGGTAAGACCAGTTTTGTAGCGAGTAAGCTGATGTGACGTTTTATAAAAAAATCGGTCTATGACATTCAAGTAATTTTTCGTGAATAATATGATATTTTGGTTGTTATCCTCGTGTTGTGATAGGAAGCTAAAAATTGTATTTTCCCCTTATTAATATTATAATTGGCTAATTGCTACTAATATAATGGGTTTTTATGGTGTATATTACTTAAGAATTAACAAACAAAAAGACTTTTTCAATTGAATAAATTAATAAAACACATGAGATAATAAATGTAGTTAAAATTAAATTTAAATTTTGTAAATTATTTTTTTCATAATAATGTTATCCATGTTTAAAAAATAAATCCTTTTTTAAAACTAAAGACTCGTTCTCCTTTCGCATTGTAATATATATTTTTATTTTAACTTCTGCATTCACATATATAAAATTCGTTACCATTCCTTAAAACTATAAATTATATGTAAAAATGCCGGCATACCAAGCTGTAGAATTATGATTTTCTTTATATATATATTGTCATGACCTGACAAAGGTCTATATTTTAGAAGGTCCAATAAAGGACAACACAAACAGGAAGAGAATTTTCTATTAATGATGATCCTATCCAAACAGCTAAGCAATCCACATTCTAGAAGGTCCGAATAAGGCTAACAGCTAAGAGGAAATTAAGGAAATATTCATTAATTATATTAATCCTATTATAGCAATAATGGATCAACAATTGAACCCCTTATACTCCTACGAGACCCAAAAGTCCACTCTTGCCAAGTAACACATCTATAAATAAGGGGTTAAACCAATAAGGTACACACTCTCAAACAACCCTTTCTCTTAGTTTGTCACTGTGTACACACTCCACGTCTTAACTATGTCGTTATATTATAGTGCACATTGATCCTCTTATCTTTAGGGTAGCTCTCCTATAGGTACCTGAGAGAGGGCAAACAGATCCCATATTAACATACCAATTTCTGATTGGACATCACGATCAATCAGATCGTAACACACACACACACACACACACACACACACACACATATATATATATATATATATGGAGAGAGATCATTTAACTCCAGAGTAAGACTCATAAGTTTTACTCCCCATAATAACTGTTATGGACCTGGCTAAGGCCCACACTTGCAGGAGGCCAAAACTATGTATGCCCAAAGATAAGCACTATTAGGAGCTAAAGACCACAGGTATGACTTATCTCTCTAACCTTATTTTATGTAATCACAACAACGCGCACACACACCCCCTCTGGCTAAGGCCCTTATATCTTGTGTCGTGATCCGCTGCCCCCAAGACACCTAATTCATAGGTATCTAAAGAGAAAGCATTAGATCCAATATCAATCATCTGACCTTCGATTGGACACATCTGCCTCAGGCAGAACATTGGCGCCGTCTGTGGGAAAGAAACGATTACAGTTTTCTTTTTCCTACGATCACGTGTGTTGAGCCATCAAGTAAGATGGTGAGGACAACGAGAAGCGGAGTTCGTCAAGCATTAATGTCGAATACTGGACATCAACCCATTCCCCCCATTCAGGAGGATCTGTCTGGGCCGCACATGGTCCAGGATCTTCAGCAAGCCCAGATCCCAGATCCTGATGCTGTGCACGTTAGTGATGTTTATTCGGACTCAGCATCGACTCCCGCGGGCAACTGTGATGCTCCTTATCTACAGGGGCTTCAATCGATTGGGATGTCGGCTGCGACTGCAGTCCATGTGCCAAATGATGTAGCCACTGATCCGCGGGTGACAGATCTAGCAGTTAGGAATATATATGATTTATTTCTAATTACATGATTCCTTACAGCATCTATTTATTATATTCATATAATTATGAATTACTTCTAATTATATGAATATAATATATTAATGTTGTTAGGAATAGTTTTCAAGAGGTCTAGTGCAAAGGATCCAGTTCCCCTAAAATTTTGTCCGCCAAACAGTATCTTTGATGTTAAGTAAATTTGTAAGGCGTGCCCTACTGGCATTAGCTGAGATACTCACAAGACATAGACGCAAAGCAAAGGAAATAAACATTAATGTCCACATACACGATCATCCAGGCCCCAAAAGCAAGTCTCTTTAGGTGGTGTTTGGTAGAAGACATATTTTCAGAATGCTGGGGAAGTGAAAGTGGGCATCTATTAATCTCATGTTTAGTACTTCAATTAATAAAATTTCCATAGGAAAACCATTTCCCCTTAATTCCTTTAATTGTGTAATTTTTGGATGAAAATATCATGGAAGAAGACCACCCGTTCTTGAATTGATGGGGAAATGAAAAATGTTACGCAAAATATCTGACCAAAAGAACCCTGTTTAACCCTATTCCAAAGAAAGACAACCCTCTTGAGAAGATCTATGGAGTAACCCAAATCGCATAACCCAAAATTCCAGACTCGACACTCTCTGTAGCTTCCTTCCTTCTTCGTTTCTTTCTATTCTGTTATTTGATTCAGAAACCGAAAAAAATAATAATTTTTTTACAGTTATTGACCAATAATTTATTTAAGTAAAACCCGTCCTTGAACATTTGTTGCTTGCTAATAGCGTTTTTGGATAAAATCTTTCGTAATTTACAATTATTTTAAAAATAGGGACATTTTTGTAATTGTCACTTATTTCTCCATCTATATTTTACCTGAAGCCAAACAATTTTTTTTTTTTTTTTACATTTTCCTACCAAACTCACTTTCCAACAATTTTCCTATCAATTACATTTTCCTATCATTTACATTTTCCTATCAATTACATTTCCCTAGTATTCAAAAAATTTCTCCTTAACCAAACGTCCCCTTATTCTTATACATATAAAGACTTAATGCTCAAATATTTTTCCAATTGGTACACAAATTTATCAACTCAAGCATTGAAGTATCTTCTAGGTACCTCACCCATTTTTTTCTTAAAGAAATTGAAGATTCAATTTTTTTTTTATAAATAAAAATTAAAAACATAATCTAATATAACATATCCAAATCTCTCTCCCTAGAACAAATTAGCCTTGAAGAACTAGTTTTTGAAAGAGGCAGAATAACTAGCTCAATGATCATTAATTGTACCTGGTCAACTGTGCACGACTAACCCAAAATTCTTAAACCTGACAAGTTGTATATGATATTTCATTTTAATTATTACAATAAGAAGCGTTAACATTTAAACTGAATTAAAAATAAAAAAGTCACTGTGATTGGCGAATAATAGGGGGCTCGAATAATTAAGGCAAGGTATTTGGGTCTTTAGCGTTAAGAATCCATTAAGGATCGTGACGCTAGCTGGAAATCTCAATTTTCAAAAATATAATTTTTATATCCAGTTTATGATAATATTTAAAAATTTAAAATTTTAAAAAATTTAATTTTCCGAGAATCCCAAAGAATACTGTGTACTAGACGGCCCTAGATGAACTGAAATCCTATGGCCGAAGGAGGTGTTAGTTCAGTGCTTATTCCGTGGTGGCAGCGTGTGATAGTAGCGGAGGAATATTATACAATATTGAAAAAGAGTTTTGATAAGAGGACAAATTCTTACTTACCGGTAGCAAGAAGGTTTTTTTTTTTGGTATAATTAAACGTGTGCTACTTGAGTATATAAATTGCCAATATTATTAATTTTACCAATATTTTTTTTGTGTTATAATTAGGATATGCATAATAATTATTTTATTTCCTGATACTATTTCTAAAAAAATAATTCTTTTATATTTTTGTATCTTGAAATAGTTTATAAGAAAAAATATATTTTATTTTTATGCCGAGAATGAAAATTGTGTTTGATAAATTACAAATAATATAACAAAAAATAATTCCTATTAAATATAAAAATATTTAAAAAGATTCTTGCTAAAAGAATTCTTAAACATTTACATTACGTTCATATCTTAAATATTTAAAAGTTTTTTCACCAAAAAAAATAATATTTAAAAGTTTCCAATTAAGCTAGAAAGTTTTATACATCAAGACATATTTTTTACCGAATCACAAAGAGTTCATCGTTTTAATTCTTAAAGAGTGCATCTATGATTAGGATAAAAGTATGGAAGAGGTTATACTTACTACCTCTTTTTCTTACTACTAAATTTTAATCATTGATTTCTGTAATCTAACGGTTAAGATTTATTAATTCATATTTATTAATTAATTATTAGTTTCCAATAAATCTTAACCGTTACATTGTTAGAAATCAACGGTTAAGATTTAGTAGTAAGAAGTAGTAAGAAAAGGAGGTAGTAACTATAAGCTTCCCTAGAAGTATTAACAATTATATTGACTAATTTAAGTACACAATTAGAAAAATCTTGTATTGCAAAATGTAATTTTATTCGGTTTTTATCTCTTTTTGATGCATTGGCCCATTACTTGAGAGTTGCGGGAGAGAGAAGAGGCAGAGCCACGAGGCATGGACCAGAGAAGCGGTTAGCAGGAAGAGAATAAGAAAATAAAATAAAAGAGTGGGCCCATCGGATCTGAATTTTTTTTATTTATCGGGCAGGAGGCCCACGGTCAGGTCCATAAAGTAACTAAGTGGACCCCGTTTATAGATTCTTGACCACTTGTGGACTCGTTGCGGATTTCAAATCTATTTTGAGTTTCCCTTGTGCTTGCATTGGCCCTTCACAGTTCACCCTTTCTATCCTTCACGTGTCACCTTTTGAAAAATGCCCATATAAATAAATTTTTCATGATATAATGTTCTGCAACCCATTTTATTTAAAAATAGAGAAGTATATTCTCATTGTCAAAATCTTTCACTACCTACTTAATACCTATCTAATCACCATTAGATTAACATTTTTTCTTTCTTCAAAAACTTTTTAACATTTTCTCTTCGATCCAATAATAATGTGATGGATAGTAAATTAGTAGTAAGAATTTTTGGTATTTAAAATATCTTACTCTTAAAAATAATGCTATGTTACGTCAGGTTATCTCAAGAAAGAAAATATCCTTTTTTTTTATTGTCACTTTTTTTTCAGTGCCCTTTCAATTCTATACCAAACAGTTGTGTCAGTTTCCGTCATTAAATTACGTTCTTAGGGCTTGCTTTTTGTAATATTTAATATGGCATGACGGCAGGTGATAAAAAGTGCCAAATAAATAAATTCAGAGAGAGGACTTTTGTATGTGTCTTTAATTAGTCGATCAGCTGGAGGAAGCGATTATCGGATTATGCTTCTCAATGAAACAAGAAGCTGATTGGCACGCCAAAAAATAGGAATAAATTTTTGGTAGTACTATTTTATCTAGATTAGGTACATTTCATGAATTAGAGTAGTACATATCAGAAGAGAGAAAAAATTTTGATAGAAATTTTTTTGTTTTTAACTGATATGTAATATTTTCATTAGAGGGAAACACTGAATCTTTGGTATAGCAATAATATCAAAGATTTATTCCAAAAACAGAGTCAGTGATTGCTAGCTCACTTTATGGGGAAAATATTTTATGGGAAAATAAAATAATTATTATGTAATAAGTTGAATTAGATTGTAAACAAAAGTCAATAGTTAATTGAATTAATAAATTACTAATTTTTAAATTTAATATAATTATAACTATAGAGATCCTTTTTAGAAAAATTAATGATTCTCAGTTGTTAAACCTTGCAGTGTAATTTAAATTCGATTTGTAAATAAATTATTTTAACCCCTGCAGTGTAATTTCATGGTTAAAATTACAAAACAAAGGTTGGTACTTGGTAGTAAATACTAGTAATGATGCAAACAACCCACCTGCACCAAATAAAGACGCAAGAATTGAAACATGAAAAACAAGGACGCTGAGGCACGTAAAGGAGACAAGAGAAAATGCATTTGTAGACACTTTATGACTTGTCAGGCATGTCCCCAAAAATTTAATATGTTCCAGGATCACTGAATTTTTTGGTGTTCCCTCTCATAACATTAATTTTCTCTTTTCTTTTTTATCCCTATTATTTTTTTACTTTTCCCATTTTACCCTCCTATTTGCACTAAGGGACCACCTAAAAATGATGGTCTCGGTTCACTTTAAATATCCTCCCCAATAAGATATGCTGAGCAACCTAAATACCGAAAAACAGCATGGCCTACATCATCTGCGGAAGCAATGAAGCTGCATAGGTTAACATGGGTTGTGGACATGTTTGATTTAACTTATCCGTGAAATTAGACCATGTCCTAATTTTTTCTGGTCATCAACCATTCCACGCCACAAGCTGCTGCTTAGTTGGTACTTGACAATGGACGCACAGTGGCCGCGCAAGCAAAATAATATTGGTAGTACCATTATGATATCTGAATCGTGAAGCATTGCATTATCACATGACACACTCTTTTTGGCTTTCACTGAGTGTCTCTATATTTTTGTGGTTGTAGGACTAATCTCTTCGTAGATGTTTAATGACGTTGCCCTTACCATAATATGCTGCCAATGAAATTAAGATTTAAAGTTTACACTAAATTGTATATATAAAAAGAAAAAACCTTTATACTAAATGTTAGGCATGTCTAGGGAAGCTCCTAGCATAGGATCATTTCGGGGAAATATTTTACGTGCTCCAGGACCATCCAATGATTTGGTGCTCATTCTCAAAATATTAATTTTTTCTTTTCCATTTTACCCATGCTATTTTTTTTTTCCAATTTTACCCCTCATTTACACTAAGGGACCACCTAAAAAATGGTGGTCTCGGTCCATAATAAATCCTCTCTCATATCGGATAGGCCTTGAAAGGATAAGGAAGGCCAACAGCTGTAATGCCTTAAAATTATATGATTTTATAAGAGTTATGTTGTAGGAAAAGTGATTGTGTAATGTTATAGAAATTCGTTTTGCGTGCTAGAGTTTTTTTTTTCTGCGGACCCCACAAAATATTGTGAGTGTAGGAAAATTTTTGGTGTCATGTGACATGATAGATATAAACCCCAAAATTATATCACCGTATTAAATGAAGGGAAATGTATGTATCATGTAACATGATTTAAAGTTGTTTTCCTTTCACAAAAAAAGGAAAAAGTTGTTTTCCTACCCAAACAAAAACTTACGGGGCCCACAATTTTTTCTTTTCTCTTTCATAAATTCACTTTCTCTTTCTTCCTTTATGTTTGTGCTGGACCAAACATTATTTTTGATATAACATTATACTAATATAACCCTTAAATAATCTAACACCATATTACAACCATTTTATAAGATAAGTTACCAATCATCGAGCGAGGGAGGTGAATATTGGGGAAAAAAACTCAACCTTTTGTGGAAAACAGCAATCATCTCAACAAGTGCGAGGTAACGTGCAAACAAGCAAGCAGTGAGACCCATAAGAGATAAGATGAAGAAGAAAAAACAAAACAAGAACAACATTCAGTAATCCAGCTTTTAATTTCAAGATTATTATTTTGTTAATGAAAATTTTACTTTTTGTTTTGATTTTTCTTAATAGTTCTATAAAAACTTTAAAATGTATCAACTAGAAAATACATGTGCAAACAAACTTTTTAATTATGTATTATATAGTGATAATTTATGAAGTTTTTAACCATTCTTTGTCTGCAATTCCCAATCATCAACTTGATATCGCATAATTATTGGCTACAACCCTCTTTTTAACCTTTCCTTTAATATCATTTTCTATGTACAAATTCTTGTTATGATAACAATTATAAGACAAAAGAAGAGTCTCTACGTCTCACGTAATGATAACCGTTCGCAATAATAATATATAACATTTTATTTTGTTGTGGCATTGTGTGAATGAATAATCTTTCCCGTACATACATCATTCACATTTACATAATTTTTATGATTCAATTAGAATTATGTACATCTACGTTTTGATCATGTTACCTCGCAATGATGCTTGCTTCAAACATTATTCTCTATTAGTCCATAGTTGTGAGACAGATACTAAATCCTTCAACCCGCGAAAATTTGTTTCTTAACTACCCTTGATGGGCCCAACCCAGTATATGGACATGTTGTTTAAATAGAAACAAAACTGATTGGCTAGGCCAGTGGAGCAATTTGTTGGCCCTCTCAAGCAGTTATGTTTTATCCTCCTTTTTTTTAATAGGCATAAAAAACTGGTATTTAATTAAAATTTGTTAATGTTAATCAATAGAGAGATAATTACAAAATTTGAACCGATGAAATCGTGTAAAATTTTAATATAAAATTAAAAGGAAGCAGATGAGCAAGCTCACTTGACTCCGGCTCAAAGTCCAAACCTGCTGAAGAGACTTACTTGATCACTGAAAGCTCAAGAAATATTACGAAATGATATATCTGATCATTTTTTCATCAGCACAGAAAAATTAAAATATTATTTGATATTCATAATTTACTAGTTTAATATATATTGTCGCGAGAAAATCCTTATCAGTCAGGATGGCCGAGTGGTCTAAGGCGCCAGACTCAAGTTCTGGTCCTCGTGAGAGGGCGTGGGTTCAAATCCCACTTCTGACATAATAATAAACGTTTTTTACTTCCTTCATTTTTTTTCTTCTCCCAAAGCGTTAATAAGACTCAACTAAATGATACGATAGAGTGTGGAAATCTGTTTGATGGAGTCCCTGAAACGTTTCACTAAACCCTAACAAGAAGGAGTAACGCCGAACGAAGCTAACCCGTACAAAAGACCAACAACCTTAACAAGAGCGTTTTATTTTGTGGCGCGACATGGAAATGGACCAGGACGAGGAAGAGTGTCACCAAGGTCAAGAAAGCTCTGGAGTGGCTAAACAAACCCCAGAGCAACTCGTGGCTAGAGCCATAGCTCCTGTCAAGAAGGACTTCCTTCGTCCTCCTCCTGTTCGGGCTCCTACTCCAAACGACGACGTTTCCGTCACCAACGATAAGGCTCCTCCTGTTGTGGTTAAGGAGAAGAAGTCTAAGCGCCAGCTCAAACGCGAACGTCGTCAGGTAAAACTACTTAATGTAATTCGAAACATGCAACATTTTGATTTCAGTGAACTTTGGATTTAGATAAGGTTGCTTTCGAACCTTGCAGGATCAAAAGTCAGCACGAAACCTGTGTCCGGAAATTGCAAAGACAGGTGATGTTAGTTCATGTCGTTACAAAGACAATTGTCGCTTCAGCCATGATTTAGAAGCCTTCAAGTCACAGGTATTGAATTGCTTTTGTTTATTTTTCTTGGAAGTATTGTGTCTACCCTAATTCCCTAATTACAAAGAGGCATTTGTAAGTGCAGAAACCAGCTGATCTAGAAGGAGAGTGTCCTTTCTTAAAATCTGAAGGCTCTTGCCCTTATGGCTTAGCTTGTAGATTTTCTAGTACGCATCGAGATGGTATTCCTTCTGGCAATATGAATGGTCTGAAGAACAGTTCTGAGGTAAATGGGTTAAGCAAAGATGTTCAAAAGCTTTTGTGGAAAAATAAGATGAGCTTCCCCAAGGCAGATGCCAAACTCAAAAGTCTTGGCCTCGTGGTATGTTTGTTTATTCTTTCTTTCTTGTTGCTTCTTCGGCTTCGTTTTTTTTTTATGTTTTATAGTTTATTTCTCCTTCTCCGTAGAAAATGCGATGAAAAGATGAAGATTTAACCTGCTGTAGATAGGGGAATAAATTAAAGTCAATAAGGTTAAAAGTGTGTCTTTCTAGCATATTTTGTTGCTTAGCCGGTTATGAAGCAAACTACTAATATAAAAGGGCAAACCCCGGTGCACAAACTCCCGAACCTACAAGGGTAGGGTTGAGGATCGATTGTACACAGCCATACCTTTGCATTTTTGCAAAGAGACTATTTTCCATACTCGAATCTGTGACCTTCCGATCACAAGGAGCAACCTTACCATTCCTCCAAGGCTCGCCCTCGTTCAAATTATGATCTAGGAAAGAATAAAGATATTATATTAGTTTGAGTTTTTAGTTGTTCTCCTTTAAATCTGGCTTTTATGTACATGTAACTTCCTTTTAATTTTTGTTTTTTTATTCCATTTTGATTAATCGTACTTTTTTTTAAAAAAAAAAAAAATTGTTGTAGGGACTCTCCAAGTCGAAAAGGAATGACTTGGAAAATAAAGATGGGGGCAACACGGTTTCAAATAAATCCGATCATTCTAAAGACAATGGCTCTTGTGTAGTTACCTCCGACTCAGGCTCTAAGTTAGAATGCTCTGCTGAAGTTATAAAAGATAATGAATCAGATGGAAAATGTGAATCTAATGTACTTTGTCCCCATAAGAGAAAAAAAACTGCGGAAAATTATGGTTCTGGGGAGACAGAAAATGAAGGTTATAGCTTCATCTTCTACTTTAGCAATTATGGTTTATGATTAATATGATGACTTATTAATATTCTTTTACCTGCAAGTCTAGTGTTACTTAGCTTAATACTGCTGAAACAGATGTGAGTGTTAATGAGCAAATTACTGAAAGTAGCTGCATAACATCTGAACCAGAAGCTGGAACTGATGTAACAACCCCAGAAACCGATCTAAGCCTGAAGTTGCACTCACGTGAAAAGAAGCTTATTGATTACAGGGAGAAGTTGTATCTTGCACCCTTGACAACTGTTGGAAATCTCCCTTTCCGGAGAGTTTGCAAAGTATTAGGAGCTGATGTAACATGTGGTGAAATGGCAATGTGCACAAATCTTTTGCAGGTACATATATGGATTTTCTACTAGTTAATTTGATTGCTTTCTTTCATCCTTAGTATGATGTATATCTTCTTTCTGGAGTTTGTATCCTGATATACTGGCTACTGTACTTCTTTCTTGTGAAAGTTTTAGCAGCGCTCCATCTAATAAGCTTTGCTATAATGTAATACGAATTTTCTGGCAGTTCTCATATAGTTTGGTATCTCTGTCTTTTCTTCCGAAAAATCAATTTATCAAGTCAATTTTTATGCCCATAAATTGACAATGTTGCATTGAAGGGCTCTTCTGAATGTGGAAACCTTATGCTTGCTTAAAACTCACTTGTGGACTGCTGATCTATCATCTAGAATGGAAGTTATTATTTTTCTTCTACCTTAGCTTTAACTCCATTTTTTTGTATAGTTTTCTGAACATTTGAACCTCCTATTTTTCTTTTTATGGTGAATCTGTATTTATTTACATTCCATGTGTTGTGGTTTCGCTTTGATGATAGGGTCAAGCTTCAGAATGGGCATTGCTGAGACGTCATTCATCTGAAGATTTATTTGGTGTACAAATCTGTGGGGCATATCCAGATACTGTGGCACGAACAGTTGAACTAATAGAGCAGGAATGTTCAATAGACTTTATTGATATAAATATGGGTTGCCCTATTGACATTGTTGTGAATAAGGGTGCTGGATCAGCTCTTCTTACAAAACCAATGCGGATGAAAAATATTGTAGCAGTAGCTTCAGGCACAGCGGACATACCAATAACTGTCAAGGTATTTGTCATGCGGAACACTATACAGTTGGACACAACATGATTTTGTCAAATTCCAATTAGCATCTTGATAGTTTCCTCCCTTTCTTCATATGTTCTGTGGCTATGCGATTTTTGCCAGGAAAATAAAATTCTTGTCATGCTTTTGAATTTCCTCAATATGCTTGCTCAATATGTGTACATCCCATTTATCCATTGTACCAGGTACGGACTGCTTATTTTGAAGGGAAGAACCGCATTGATTCTCTGATTGCAGACATTGGCTCTTGGGGAGCTAGTGCATTGACAATACATGGTAGGTCACGTCAACAACGCTATAGCAAGCTTGCTGACTGGGACTACGTATACCAATGTGCCAGGAAGGCCCCTAATACTTTGCAAGTAGTGGGGAATGGAGATGTTTTTTCATTTGTAGACTGGAATAACCACAGAACTGAATGCCCTGAACTTGCTACGTGCATGATTGCTCGTGGTGCACTGATTAAAGTTAGTAGCACCTTGGTTCAAATGACCATTCTCTCATTTATTGAAGTTTGCTGTTGAGTACTATATCTTAATGCTGGTTGTCCTTATTGGGAACATTAATGTTGCCTGGTGATATAATGTCCTTGAAGGTGGTAGTGGTATTGTATCACCTGGCCTGGACAAAATTTTCAAGTTTGAATTGTGTCAACTAATGACTGTGTTGTGCTGGTGCAGCCTTGGATATTTACAGAGATCAAGGAACAGAGACATTGGGATATTAGTTCTTGCGAGCGGCTAAATATTCTCAAAGATTTTGTGCATTTTGGCCTTCAGCACTGGGGTTCTGACACAAAAGGTATGTTTTATTGATGGAGTAGCTGTATTGTATTCATATGTAAAGTCTCTCACTATCGTGATATGATTACAATATCTACTGTTACCTATCTCGTTATTTTTTTTTTTTACAAAAACAGGTGTTGGGGCTTTTAATTGTCTTGCCCAAAGCATCCAGATGAGACAGCTTTGGTTCATGTTTAATTTCTAGCAAAGGATACAATAGTAAATAAGTGTATTTGGGGAGGGGCCTTTTGGACCAGGAACATATAGTTTAGAGGAATGCCATTTAAGATAGTTACAATTGCTCACAAAAATGTATATAGTATGTGCAATGGTTTGTTAGCAAGTATTGTGTTTTTATTCCCCAGTAAGGGTGCCTGTTTTCTCTCGTTTTCTTACTATTGTGGCCTTTCTGTTTTGTATATTTCATTAAGTGGGTATTTGAACTGGGTCGGCCTTTTTACAGGAGTGGAGACAACCAGGCGTTTCTTGATGGAATGGCTTAGCTACGCTTGTAGGTACATACCTGTTGGTCTTTTGGATGTGGTTCCACAACGATTAAATTGGCGTCCACCATCATACTATGGGCGTGATGAGCTTGAGACGCTGATGGCCTCAGACTCAGCAGCTGACTGGGTATGCAATTTCCGTTTTATTTCAAGTTATTCAGTCTCTGTTAATTTCTTTAGGGAAAATAACTTTTTGGAGGTATATTTTGTGACATTTGCTGCTTCAAACATCAGAAAATGGTTTTGATCAATAGGATGTAAAAGGTAGAAAAGCATCCTCTGAAAGATGAAGATTGAGACTAATAACACCTACTAATTGTTTATATACACCTTTTATGTATTAGTTTTAATTATAATCTTTTAAGTCATCTTCTATTAAACATATGGGGATATATTTAATTCATGTTTGAATTTAAATAAAAAGTTTAATTAATGAAAATTTAAGAATGAAAATAAAAATAAGTATTAAGGAAATGAGCAGGCAATAAAAAAGACCAATAAGCTCGCCTAATATGAAATCACTTTCTGTAAACTTCTTGCAGTATATTATTCTTTGATCATATTTCTTATTAAAACATCTAGCTGTTGGAAAATATCCTAGTCGCTCGTACTGTTAAAAAATTGTTTTTTGATTTACATTTGCCTTTTCATATACAGATACGAATATCAGAGATGTTACTTGGCAAGGTTCCAGATGGCTTTACATTTGCACCAAAGCATAAATCAAATGCTTACGATAGAGCTGAAAATGGTTGATTCTGCAGTTTATTTTCAATACTGATTATGATGAGTGTCATTTTCAAAACTGACTCATGAAGAGGTGCCTGTGCATATTTAAAAAGCTGAAGAGGTATATGTCAGCATTCTTATGGATTGGGGAAGCGGTTCATAGTTGACCTTGATTTTTGAACCTATATACAATAGCTTCACTTCTCTAATAAGAAACTGAACATTTTATAATCATTGACATTTGAAATGTAACTAATAATTGTTTTTCGAGTCAGGCCAAATTGCAGGCTTATTTTATACTTGCAGTGCCCATTTATGCCACCGCTTTTTTAGTTTTTCTTTTGTTTCTTTTCAACTGTTTGGATAGAAGTGATGTCAAAAAGTAGATACATATAATCTGGGATAATAGTTTCTTCCATTCATTCTTTCGTTTATTCTTTACCTCTTCAATTGAGGTGTATAAATACATAATTCATAATAGATTACTGTTACACACTTAAAACAAATATCGTTACACATTTAAAACAAATATCGTTACAGACTTAGAACAAATACCGTTACAGACAAACTTTCAAATTTAAACTTACTAATCTAACACTCCCTTCCTAATCTAACACTTCCCCTCAAGTTAGTGCTTTGGTCAGTACATCTGCCGACTGATTTTCAAGCTGGAATGAACATTAGCTAAGGAAGGAAGGGTTGGGATGAACATCAGCCACCAAATATAAACGGTGCTGGGATGGACATGGCAAAATCAAATATTCTGAAAGGAACCATTCTCCCCCTAAATAGGAAGTCAAAATAAAGCCAAGCAATGACAAAAATAAATCAAATATAAGCCAAAGCAGACTTGAATAACACCACAAACATATGTGGGAATAAAATAAGATTGGCCAAATACAAACTATAAAAGAAAATCAAAAATAAAAATAATAAATCACCGAAGAAGATGAAAACAAGGCCGGAAGAATTTGGAAGTGGTTTGGTTCGGTTCGAAATTGGTTCGGTTTGGTTCGAAACTGGTTCGGTTCGGAAACAGTTCGGAAACGGTTCGATTGAAAACAGTTTGGTTTGGTTCGGAAACAATTCGGAAATGGTTCGGTTCGGAAACGGTTTGATTCGGTTCAGAAACTGGTTCGGTTCGGAAAATGGTTCTGTTCGGTTCGGAAACGGTTCGGCTCAGTTCGAAAACGGTTCGTCCGAAAATTGCGATGAAAATACGGTATAAAAATGAAAAAGACGTCCGAAAACTGGTAAGGAGACCGTAAACGACGATGAACAATGGGTTCACCGGAGAAAGGATGGACCAAAGAAAGAAAAAGAGAAGCAAAGAGAGAAAAAGAGAACATTCAACAATTCAGAATGTGAAGGTGGTGGATAGCGCCGGAGAAGTGGCGGTAATGGTGTTTGGACGTCCGTTCGCAGAGAGAAAGATCCAGCAGCTACGAAATTACAGTATAAGAATTTTCAAGAAGAAAAGGAACAATACGAAGAAAGGATCAGAACTCTGCTCTGATACCATGTCAAAAAGTAGATACACATAATCTGGGATAATAGTTTCTTTCATTCATTCATTCGTTCGTTTATTTTTTACACAGATTACTGTTACATACTTAAAACAAATATTGTTACACATTTAAAACAAATACCGTTACAGACTTAAAACAAATACCGTTACAGATAAACTTTCAAATTTAAACTTGTTAATGAGGATGGTGGGTAGAGAGGATTTCCATTGGAAGGGATTCATGTTTCAATCTGATATATGAGCTTCCCCGTTCTTTTATTTGTTGAAGTGATGTTAAAGTTGAAATGGTTAGTTAGCCAAACACGTATCACCACCACCAACGAATAGCTTGGTATAGTAGTAATTCTGGTAATTAACCGTATTAATAATTTTAAAGGAAGACGCGTATGAATTATGGGTTTATGTGCAGAAAACAAAGTAAACTTGGTTTCGTTCAAATGTGAAGACATTGTAGTGTTATGTCTTGGAGAGACGAAAATCTGCTGTTTGAAGATTGTTGTCAAAGTGGGACATTCCTTCCATTATGCAATAATTGCACGTGAATAGATGAAGAGTAGTTTTGTGTTTCTATTTAAAGAATAACACATTGCCATTTTCAACAAATCGAATCGCTGATTAAGTAAAAAACTTTTTTAAATTGTCCAATCGTGTATGTGGTTTGTTAAATTATGAAGGTTCGCAACTACTCAAAAAGTTGAACTATTATACCAAAAAAAAAAAAAAAGTTGAACTATTTCAATGATATATCAACACATTATATTAAAAAAATTGATTGACTGCGGATCAAATTTAAACTATAATCATTAAAGGAATATAATGTAATTGACCTTTTTCTTATTAGCACAACATCCAAAAGTAACCATGTAAAATAAATAAACAATGAAAAATCTAGAGTTCATTAAAAATAAAAATAAAAAATCCCAAGTTGTTAATGTTATAATACCACTGACCAAAATTCTAAGTAAGGAAAACTCAAAATATCAGATCCGAAGATACGACCAACAATAATTATGGAGCATTGGTCTTCAGAATCCAATTTTCTGAATTAGATGAAGCAGCAAACTATTGTATCTGTCCAGTACCCATATTTACCTCATACAAAATCACAAATAGGACAATTGTCAGGTACTAACGATCTTCACCTCTTTCTGATTTTGGTTTGGTTGAACCCAAACCCCATCAATAGATTCGACACTCCCATTCGAGCCATCGTCCACAAAGTCACCAACCCTCTTCAATTTGATTTCTGTGGGTTCAACAGGGTACATCCCAGAGAAGCAAGCATAACAGAAATTGGGAGAATCATTACCCAACAACTTCTTCAAGCTATCAAGTGGAAGGAAAGCAAGTGAATCCGCTCCAATAAACTCCCTTATTTCATCAACACCCATCCTATTAGATATCAACTCCTCCGTGCTTGGTGTGTCCACCCCATAGTAACATGACCCTATAATTGGAGGGCATGCAACCCTCATGTGAACTTCCTTGGCACCTGCCTCCTTTATCAACTTCACAATTTTGGATGATGTAGTTCCCCTCACAATTGAGTCATCCACAACCACAACCCTCTTCCCTTCAAGTATTGCACGTACTGGTGATAGCTTCAACTTCACGCCAATGTCCCTAATCTTCTGAGAAGGCTCAATGAAAGTCCTCCTCGCATAGTGTGACCTAATCAACCCCTGCTGAAAAGGAACCCCAGCTTTAGCAGCATAACCAAGCGCAGCCACCACACCAGAATCAGGAACTGCTATCACAACATCACAATCAACAGGGCTTTCAGTGGCCAGCATTTCTCCGAATTTCCACCGAGATTCATACACAGACCTCCCAAAAACCACAGAATTGGGCATTGCAAAGTATATGTGTTCAAAGATACATTGCTTTGGCTGTGGATGAGACATTAAGCAAAAGGATTGAACCCCATTCTGGTCAACAACCACAACTTCACCAGGGTACACCTCCCTCTCATATTTGGCTTCAATCAAATCAAGGGCACATGTCTCGGATGCAAAAACAACAGCACCATTACTTCTCCTACCCATAACCAAGGGTCGAAATCCAAAGGGATCCCTCACAGCAATGAGCTTGTCCTCAGTAACAAACACAAAAGAATAAGCCCCTTGAAGCTTCTCGCAGGCATCAACAATCCTCAAGATGAAAGGTCTGTGCTTTGAGGTGGCAATAAGATGGAGCACAACCTCAGTATCAGAACTCGTGTTAAAAATGGAACCATTGTCTTCAAGTTTGGCCCTTAAGGAGCGATAATTGACCAAATTGCCATTATGAGCAACCCCAACGGAGCCAAAGCGATACCCTGCAACGAAAGGTTGAACATTCTTGAGCATGGATTGGCCTGCAGTTGAGTAACGAACATGGCCAATAGCCAAAGTTCCAGTTAACTGATGAGGCTTGGACTCGTTGAACACTTCAGAGACAAGACCAACACCAGTTACGGATTGAAGAACGTTGTTATGAACAGCAACAATCCCAGCACCTTCTTGGCCACGGTGCTGGAGAGCGTGCAGGGCCAGACAGCATAGACGAGATGCATCTGGATCACCGTATATACCCACCACACCGCACTCTTCACGGGGCTTTTCGTCATTATCATCATGATCATCATCATCATCGTGCAAAACCTCTGCAGAAATTGGGTTTTTGCATGAAACTGAAACTGGGAAAGGTGTTTTATGGGCCTCGGAGACGGCGTTAGAAAGAGCGGTTTTGGGAAACGAGGTGGGGTTTTGGAGGAAAAAACAAGTGTTGGCGTTGAAAGGGAAAGACAATGATTTGTAGAGGGAAGAGGAAGACAGGGTACAAAGATTTGGCGCAGCCATATGGTTTCTTTTTGCGACACGAACAGAGGAAGATCAATAACAAACTCAAACACAAAGACACCCTCACACGGTCACACCAAATAGGAAGGTGCACAAAAATTGGTTCCACTTATCTGACCTTGATCCGTGACCTATAAATACTTATTTTGTTTTTTTAAACTAGTTTAAATACTGGCCCACTTTTATTTGGGCCAGTTTTAGACCTGAATTGTTTTAATAATGACCCTTTGATTCAAATCTTGACCCATATCTATTATGTGAAAAAAAATCACAATTACATTGAGGGATAGTTATACTTATTACCTATTTTTTTACTACCTCTTATTACCAAATCTTAACCGTTGATTTCCATTAATCTAACGGTTATAATTTATGGGGTCATATTGATTAATTAATTATTAATTTGCAATAAATTATAACCGTTAGATTGACGGAAATCAACGGTTAAGATTCGGTAGTAAGAAAAAATAGGTAGTAAGTATAACTTTTCCCTTACATTAAAAGAAAAACTTTAACGTAAAACAATTATGTCACAAATTTTTACGAAAAATATTTCCATAAAAAAATTTCCAAAAAATTTTAACGAAAAATATTTTCTTCAAAACTTGTGACAAAAAGCATTCCTGTAAAAAAATTTGAAGGAATTTTTTTTTACAGAAACTAAATTTCGTTAAAATATTTCACAAAAAAACATATCCATTAAAAATTTCGAAGAAACACATTTCCATCGAAATTTTTTGACGAAAAAAATTTCATGAAAATTATTTACATAATTCAAATTTCGGCGAAAGTTTTCGACGGAAACATTTTTGCTTAACTTTTTGACAAAAAAAAATTTCGCCGAAATTTTTAGCGAATCACAATTCCATCGAAAATTTTCGACTAAATATTTTCGTCAAGTTTTTTGATAAAAAACATTTCCATCAAAATTTTCAACGGAACATATTTTTGTCAAAAAATTTCGTAAAAATTTTTGATATAAAATATTTCGACAAAATTTTTAGACGAAAAAAATATTCTGTCAAATTTTTTTAGCGAATCTAAATTTCGTCGAAAGTTACGAATGAAACATTTTCCGTCGAAATTTTCGTCAGAACACATTCCTATCGAAATTTTGAATGGAAAATATTCCGTCAAAATTTTTGACGAAAACTAAATTTTGATAGAAAATTTATTTTTGTAAAAATTTTCATTAGAGAAAAAATTTCGATGCTTTTCGTCAAAAAATATTTCAACTAAAAAATAATTTTGTGGCGAAATTTTCGTCATTTGCAACATAGAAATTTCGACAAAATTTTGTGACGAAATCAAGTCAAAAACGGGTCAGGTCGATTTAACCTACTTCAGAAACCAAGTCAGACCCACTTCAGAAACCAAGTCAAGTCAGATCCAAACTGGTTCTGAACTAGTTCAAACAAATCCAAATAAAATCAAACCTCACTTGGATCAAATTAAAATAGGTCGGGTCAAAATACCTGACCTATAAAAACCAAATTGAATCGAGTCGGCACAAAAACCTGACCCATGCACAGCTCTAACATCAATAAGCACTGAGCAAAGCAATTCCTCCAAAGATTTCACTTTTGAATTCTTAATTTTCAAAAAAAAAAAATTCGGATTATATATAAGAGTTACAGGATATTAAATTTTGATTTTGATCTATCATCAATTTAAATTTTTTTATTATCTTTTAATATTATTGATGGAGGATATACTTACCCTCCTCTTATTCCTTACGATCTTTTACAAATTAAATTATTTATTCTTATTTGATGTTATTTTATAATTATTGATTTGATTTTAATTTAGTAATAACAAAATGATCATAAAAAGTATAAAAAATATAAGTATAACCTATTTTGATATTATTTTATTGAATATATCTGATTAGCATTTTTTTATAAAAAAAAGTTAAAAAGATTACATGTCAATACATAAATACTATTAATGAACATATTTTAACACTATCCATGCATCGCGCGCAATTAAATAAAAAGCGATACTTTTTATTTATAAAATTTAGTTTTTAAATTTTAAGGATTTGAACTTGACATATAAAGAAAGAAAAATGACATGCTAACCACTTAATCAAATTAATTTAATTATTATATTACGTATATTTATATATTTATTATTATTTATTTGAAATGGATTCGAATAACTTTCTGCCAATAGTTTCTTTTTCTTTTTTTTCCCCACCTTCCATAGAAAAGAAAAGAATATTAAGAATTGAAATTTCATCAAGAAAGATAATAATTTATTCTTATATTAGTCTAATTCTTACGTCTTCAGTCAGTAAGCAAGTGCATGCACGACATGTTTAATTATAGAATCGGAATCTAGCTGTTTGAAGTCTATCGCTAATTTATCTATGGCTAACCTGAAGGATAATTATGAATAAACGAATCAAAGTATACGAGTGATCTACGCAGCAGGAAGAAAGAGGGAAAAAAAAAAATCTTTTGGCTGTATTGAATTAAGATTTTAAAAGATTATTTAAAAATATAATGACTTTAAAAACTTTTTTAATGATTTTTTTATAATCAAGATTTAATAGTATTGAATTTGAAAAGATTTATTATTAAAATTTAAAAGATTTGTAAGGATATGATGAGTTTATTAAATTATTATTTTTTGTATATCCCACTATTTTTTCATGGGTAATGTTAGGGTTTAGGAATGTTGCATAAAAAAACAAAAACATTAAGAAAAATATTGTAAAATAATAAAATTACTTATATTGTAAAATAAATTTAAAATTTGGAAATAAATTAAATAAAAAATTTTGTGAACAATTTTTGGTGACAGACAACTCATTCAATGTCCCACTGTATACTACATTGAAATTTCTAAATTAATAATAACTCAACTCTTCTAAATTTTGAATTTATGTTTAAATTTGAATTTTGGATTTGAATTTTTAACTTTGTTATGATGGAAAAACTTTTAGAAAAATGACAACACATTTAATGTCTCACTACTTTTCTTTTGTTGTATATTATGAGTAAAAATACCTATACTTTTCTTTTGTTGTATATCCACTATTTTTTACATGGATAATTGTTAGCCCTATTAATGCTGAATAAAAAAACAAAAACATGAAAAAAAAATTAAAATAACAAAATTATTTATATTGTGTAAAATAAATTTGAAATTTGTAAATAAATTAAATGAAAAATTATGTGAATTTGATATGTTGGAAAAAAGTTCAGCATTGTAGTTACCAAAAAAAAAAAAAAAAAGTTCAGCATTTAATATTTATGTAATGGAAAAAGATATATATAATATATTTGAATTTAATATAAAATTATAGATTAAAAATAACATATTTTAAATTAAAAATATATATTTATATTCGATAAAAATTATTTAAAATTTCAAATTTACATGTATTTACACGATAAAAATATATATATATATATATATATATATAGTCGATAATATACAGGTATTTTTTTTAAAAATGTTTAACATAAATTTTTTAAAAATACATGTATAACCAATAAAAAATATATATATAAATTATAGATTAAAATAGAAAAAAATTATATAAAAAAATATGTATAATAATATAAAAAGTTTTAAATTTAAATAAAAATTGACGTCTGTCATTTTGTAAAAAAAATTATTAAAATTTAAGAACTGTAAAAATTAAAATTTTAATTTAGTACATAAGAAAGAAATTAAATTTTCATTTTTTTATTGCAAGAGTGTAATTAACACAAATGCTTGCAAAAAAAATTATTTTTATAAAATGCTGACAGTTAAAGGTGAAAAACTAGGCTCGGCCCGGAGGGCCGGCCTGCCAATATATTTTTAAAGTTCAATTGAGATTTTATCTTTCTTCTTTTAAAATTAAATTACTAAATCTGATTTCAATTTTTGTAAATACAAATTTATGAAATTCCAAAGACTAACGGCACTAATCCTTGCAAAAAAAAAAAATTGCAAGTATAAAATGCTGACAGTTAGAGGCGAAAAACTGGGGATAATATATTTTTATAATTCAACTGAAATTTTATCCTTCTTCTTTTATAATTAAATTTCTAAATCTGATTTCAATTTTTGTAAATATAAATTTGTGAAATTCCAAAGACTAACGACACAAATCCTTGCAAAAAAATTATTTATTATTATTTTATAAATCTGATTGTATTAAATGAAAGTTAATCTCCGAGATAAAATATAAAAACCTAGACGCAACTATAAAAATCTTTTTTTATGAATAAATATAAAAACATATTACGTGCTGATAGTTAGAGATGGCAATCTGGACTCGGCCCGGAGGGCCGACCCACAAACACATTTTTATAATTAAATTAAAATTTCATCCTTATTCTTTTATAATTAAATTCCTAAATCTGATTTTAATTTTTGTAAATACAAATTTGTAAAATTCCAAATACTAACGACACAAATCCTTAAAAATAATAATCATTTATTACTATTATTTTTTAAATGTGATTGCAATAAATGAAAGTCTATCTCAAAGATTAGTGTAGTTGCTTTGATTCTGTTCATATGCATTTGTTGCAATGTAAGTAAAAAATATGAATTATACATGCTTATTTGATTAAGTTTCATTTAAATCCCGTTCGGACAACATTATTTTTGGTCCTTAAAAAGATTTAATCCAATCCTTTTTTTTGCTGATACTATGACTTTTGGGTTGTTAACATATTAGGGTTACTTATTTAATGAGTTTTTTCCTTCTGTATCGTTGGCACAAGGAACAAAAATCACACAAGAAATAACATATTTAGTAAGTGTTGAATTCATCACTCCAATGATTGCTATAAAATGACACTGAATGAATAGCGTTTTCATATTATAGGTAAAAGCTGATGTTTTAAATTCATATTTGCTTGGTGTTATCGTTACCGTGATTTTGTTGATGAATGTTATAGTTAGCAATGATTTGTATGCTTTTTTTTTATATTCCTTTCTCATGTTAACATGGTGTATTATAACGTATTATGGTGTATTATGATGTAGTTGTATGCAAAATTATTTATCCCTCTGAATAGCAGATTTTTGTTTGTGGTTGATATTTGCAAAACTCTATGTCAATGTTGTAATTTTTTTATCTAAAATATAGAACAAAATAACAACACAATGTTTTGTAAATATAAGATTTGCAGTGCGATTAACCAACTACGATGGACGATAAAGTGCGATTAACCAACTATGATGGACGATAAATTTTTTGATATTTTTTCTCCGTGCATCACACGAGTAATATACTAGTTATTTATTAAAACAACACTATTCTAATTTTTGTCCGGTGATATTGGAGAATCTTCTTGCACGTGTAGAATCTCTTGTTTAAGAATCCCTCTCTCTATGTAATAAAGATTCTGTCAAAACAATAAGAATCTCGGGATAAAGGGGGGTTTTGCAGTAGAGTTGAATGAGATGGAGACTCAGATGGCCAATGACCAAGAGAAATGGGTAGCAAACATAGGGACGATATAGGTTTGACTTGGACCATAGCCATACCACACTTATTACTCATCTACACGCTTTCGGCAGCTGTGTATATATATGTTTTTTTCTTTAATATAATAATTAATAAATGACACCAATAAACAAATAAAAACAAAATTTGTAAATTGTATGCAAGTTTTTTCTTAGAAAGAAATCAATATAAATAAGATACTGTGTTAATAATAAAATATAAATATAAATGCATCCGTACTATTGTGATAATAAAAATATACTGAAATGTCTACCAAAAAAAAAAATTTTACTGAAATAATTTCCTTAAAATATGAAGAAAATAATGAAAGTAAATGAACAGAGTGAAGACAGACAAAAGAGAAAATGGAGTAGAATTGTTGTGGTGATGACATGATTCTAAGTTGTTGCCACTGGGTCACTGACCAAAGTGTCACGTTCGGACAAAAAAATTATCAGATTGTCACGCCAACAGTAAATTTTGCCAAAATGCCACGCGCCATAATTCGCTATACAGTGTAGCGAATTATGTATGCAAGTAATTCGCTACACAGTGTAGCGAAATATGCCACGTCAGGATGCTCAGCACCAAAAAGTGTAATTGTTGAAATTAGCTACGGTAGCGAATTTCAATAATCTTGACACGTGGCACTTTTTGGTTCTGACGTGGCATATTTCGCTATACTGTGTAATGAATTACTTGCATGCACAATTCGCTACACTTTGTAGCGAATTATGCCGCGTGACATTTTGACAAATTTTATTATTGGCGTGGCAGTCTAGTAATTTTTTGGTCCAAACGTAATAAAATGATCAGTTTCCGTTGCCACTTGGGATCGACGAGTTTGGTGAATGAGCGTTTGTTTCTAATTTGGGTAAATCCTTCATGTTGTGTGGGTTTACTGACTCGAATCATCATGAATTGGAGTCATGTGGTTTGGGCAGCTGGGCCTTGTGGGGTTTGGGTTGTCAAGTGTAGTACATCAAGAAAAGAATATGGCAAAATAATATACAATAACAATATAGGAAATGTTATAGGTTTTATAGGAGTTATATTGTAAGAAGAGTGTATGTGTTATGTTATAAAAATTCGTTTTGCGTAACGGTTTTTTTTTTGCAGGCCCCACAAAATATTTTGTGTATAGGAAATTTTTTGTGATCATGTTAAATGATAGATAATAAATCCAATGTTATATTTATAAACTTTTTTTTGTTTACAAACTCTTACAATGTGACCGGTCATACTTCAACAAAAAGTGTATAACCGGTCATATTTAGTGTAATTGATAAAAAAATTGTAAATAGATAGTTCCGCTAATATAAGAATATTAATCAGAGAAGAAAAAAGAAAAAGTAAACTAAAACAAACGGCTCACCTAATATTGAGGGTTTGATACCGGAACTTACTCCTTCGTATATGTTTGGCCACCTCCTTCCCCGTAATAATCTTAAGAAATAAGAAAAAAGAAAAAGTAAACAAAAAACCTAATATTGGGGGTCAGTGCTCTAGGGTTTGATACTGGAACTTACTCCTTCGTCTCTGTTATGGCGCCACTATCATTTCAGTTCCTTGTTTTTGATACAGTATCTTATGTACGCTTCCTACTCACCATAAAATGAAATATTATTTTTATTATTAGATTATAGTCTGAGTCTCACATCCCATGGATTCTAATTGGTAGGTCGCTACATTGTCCGCTGTCTCCTGGGTCGCCATTTATGGAATGAGTAAAGTCGAGGTTGGTTTTCTTCATTTAAATCTATTCCTAATTAGTTTTTGGGAAATCATTATCTGATTTCACATGAGATAACTATCTCATGTTCCTCTCACATAAAAAGTTGTGCCACCATTTTTTTCTCTTTTTTTCTTTTTTAATGGATGGTGGGTCCCACCACATCATGTGTCTATGGTAGAAGATATCTATCTCCGACAACATGAGAAAAACAGAACCCTTAGTTTTTATAGAGAATTAGTGGAAATCACTAGCATTGTTTATATATCGCTACATATAGTCATTTTCACTATGAATCATCATCTGTTTTGACTTATAATTGTGCGATCGATCGATATTGGAAATTTAATATTGTCTTGCCCCTTAACTAGAGGTCTCGAGTTCGAGCCAGAATAAAAAAAGATTTGAGAGAACCACTCCGAAATAGTCCGACGATAGTGCTCAATGGGGAGGATACCTTTGAATTTATTCAAAAAGAAAATTTTAGTATCGTTTATTTTGTTTCTACGTCATATATATGATAAATATTGTGCGCACTGGAGAAATTCTATTGGCGTGCGTGTTTGCATGCTCTCATTAATGTTTTAATAATCAGCCCTTCTTAATTAATTGTTATATTTGGTCTTATTTGAGTGAGTTAAATGCATGCATTGTGAAAAAATGAGTGCAAAATTATGTTGTTTGGACGTAATCAGAAGCAGGTGCAGCTGGATCGGGAGCACCGGGAACGGACTGAGGATCGCAGGCAGGTGAGGCGTGACCAGAAGCAACAGATCGATAGTCAGTTTCGGTATATAGGTAGGATGATGGAGGCTATTTGCATGAAGGAGGGCATAGACACTGCCCAGTGGAAGCCAAAGCCAGTTGAGGACGATGACAAGGAGTCTTCGATCTGATGGAATGGAACCAACTGCCAGCTGGTGAGGAAGAGGCATACGACTCATCACTCCACATATTTTATTTATTGCACCATCCTTTTACTCTTTCGTTTGTTTCATTTTATTTTATCTTGATATTTTCATCTCGATCGGTACTATATATTGTTGATATATATACTCTAATAACTTTGATTTGTTTGATATTGGTGTTACGAAGCTGTTTTATTTTAATCTGCTGTGTGTTCCTCCCTTTTTCGAGATGTCTTGCCTTAAGTTAATGGGTTTTATAATTCTCATGTTGAAGTAGAATTGAAATCTCATGTTATAGAGATAAAAGTATGTGGGACCCATGTATTAAAAAAATTATATGTAGAACCCATATTAGCACGGAAATCGAAGGATGTGTAGAAAAATTTGAATTCTCATGTTAAATGAGAATTATAAAACCCTAAGTTAATTAGGTAGAATAATTTCTTAAATCTGGAAATGGTCGCATCGCGTGCTTGATTGAGGAATATACATCAAGAGAGAGAGACCAAACAGAGATCTTCACATTCAAGGGGGATGTCTCAACTCTTTCAATTTTTTTATTATTATTCTATTTTTTTCTACCGGTCTTTGTGTGTTATTGTCATGATGTTGCATTGATCTCTACAGAGGAAATTATCATTGCTCGTTTAAATGATTTCTTGTGAATTTTTTGCATAATACTTCAATTTAGAAAAACATGGAATAGTTTTTTAGGGGCTGTATTGGATTGGGATTTCAAAGGATTTTAATGGATTATTTTTGGACAAAAAAATCTGTTGGTATTCGATTAGGATTTTAATGGATTGAAAAAAAGTCACGTGGTATTCGATTAGGATTTTAAATGATTATTTTAGAATCCGTCCAAATCCATTGATATTCAATCAGGATTTTAAACAATGGAATCACAATCTCGTGGTATTCAAAAACCCGATGATTTTAATGGATTTTCTATTGGTGTGGATTTCATGAGACTTTTTAGAGAAAAATATAAATAGAATGTTTCTCTCACAATCTCACCTCAACCCCAGGATTTCTTAAGATTCCTCTCAATAGCATTTCACAATCTACTATAGCCTTTTTTTTTCTCTCAAAACCAAGGTATGTTCTTTTTCTCTCATACTTTTTCAAGATTATTCCTCCTTCTTGATTAATGATTGTGTTTGTCGTCTGTATTTATCAGGGTTTTGTATTCCTCCTTCATAATTAACGACGTGCTTCATTATTTTTTGCAGTCTGTAATTTTTTTTTGGTTTTTTTGACTCCCTGTTTGGTTCTTATATTTTCTGATTGATTAAAAAATTGATTTTGACTCTTTTAGGTTTTGATTCCTACTGTACTGATGTGGTACATAGATGTTTCCCCTGAGGGTGAAGTATATTGATATAGGGGTGTCCATAGTAATCATGGTAGAGACCAAGACACTAGTGGAGCTTCCCATGTATGTGCTCAAGGGGGAGTGTGTGTGTATGACAGCATATGGGGGGAGTGGGGAAGAAGAAGCTGCCCCCTCTCTAAGTGTGAGAGGGGTATTTAGAGAGGAAATTCCTCTCTTCCATGGGGGCTTGAGCTGGTCAGCCCATGAGCTGTCTCATCAAGCTGCCCACTGTCAGTGTACAGGGGCAGCAGTGCAGGATGGGGAATGACTCAGTGGTGAGCCTCTATGGCTTGCCATGGGTGCCCTCTAGAATGTTCTAGAATATGGGCTTTGATAGATTGGGCCCATCTGGTGGGCCGTGTAAGTTGTATCCAGAACACCTACCATAAAGTAATGGTTCTTTTGAATAAACGTTAAACATGTGTGATCCTGCAAAAAAAATTGTTTACACACATAATTTTACATATTATACACTATAATTATTAAAACAATTTTTAAAATTAACGTTAAACATGTTTACAGGTTTTGATTTTTTGGGCACTAATGTTTAAACATGTTTAATGGTTAACGTTAACGTTTATTAATTTAAAAATCCAGAAAAAAAAATTGTTTGACATATTTAACGTTAATGTTTGATCCAATCACTATAATATAAAACGTTAAATATGTTTGATTCAATCACAAAAAAAAATAAAATTGTTTTAACGTTAATAACACGTAGTTGTTTTAATCAATCACCAAAAATTGTTTGATCCTACAAAAAATAAACGTTAAATCACAGGTTTTGGTTCCTAATCATTAGTATTAGGTTTTTTTTATTGTTTGTTGATTGCATTGACGTTAGTTTGGTTTACTGGTGTTAGCATGTGTAGCACTACACAACTTTCTACGCAAAAAATGTCGTTCAAATGAATTTTCAATTGAATCAATAGATGCATCTTCATTATCACCAGTTAACGAAAAAGATAATTTTCAACCCGTTAGTCAAACCCAAGAGCAAGAACGAGAAGATGCTAATGCTTGGAGAACTAGTATAGCTCTAGATATGTGGAGAGTTTATTCTTAGTAATTTTGAATGTTTGTTAAGAATTATAGTAGATTTTATTGATATGTGGAGAGTTGTTGCTTAGTAATTTTTAAGATAATTTTCAACCCATTGTTAAGTTTAATTTTTTTTATTAATATCATTGCATTTTTTTGTTATTTGTTTTTATTGATACTTGTAATTTTGAATGTTTGTTAAAAATTAATATAGTTTTTTAAAATCTTATAAATCCATATTGTTCTTTCAAATCTTATGAATTCTATTAAAATCCTTTAAAATCCAATCATATGAAATATTGATTGTTAAAAAAGTCTTTTAAAAAGGTCTATAAAGTCTCTCCAATTCTAAAATATCTTTAAAATTTGTAGGATTTTTTAGCTCAAAAAAAATCTTTTAAAATCCTAATCCAATACATCCCTAGGATTTTTTAGCTCAAAAAAGTCTTTTGAAATCGTAATCCAATACATCCCCCTTAAACAATATATATTTCTTCTTAAGAGATCTTATTATAGTGGTATTCTATAACTTACTTTATGATCGAATTATTTATATACCGGTCAAAACTACACACACGTACATGCACATGCACACGCACACGCACGCACGCGCCCACACACACATATGACTTGACTTAAGGAATGATCAAGTTGCACTATGTATTATGGTAGCACATAATATATTTCAGAAATTAACTATGTATTATGGGTAATACATAATTTCTGACAAGAAAGAAAAATTATATATATATATATATATATATATATATTATTCATAATACATAGTTAATTTCTAAAATACATTATGTACTATTCGTAGTACATAATATAACTTGACCAATCCATAGGTCAAGTGACATGATAAATCATTTTGTGTATATATAGATGGAAAATGTTATACTTACTACCTATTTTTCTTACTACCTCTTACTACTAAATCTTAACCGTTGATTTCCGTCAATCTAACGGTTATAATTTATTGCGAATTAATAATTAATTAATAAATATAACTCCATAAATTATAACCGTTAGATTGACGGAAATCAACGGTTAAGATTTAGTAGTAAGAGGTAGTAAGAAAAATAGGTAATAAGTATATCTTCTCCCTATATACATATATATATATATATATATATTTAAAGAGAAAAAAAAGCAATGATAAAGAGACTTGTTAAATACTATGTTTTGTGATTTTTTGAAGTCTTCTGCCAGTTGCAATACTCACAACATTTTGTGAGGACCGTACTTTTTGAAGAAAAAAAATAAATCACGCAAAACGGATCTCTATAACATTAGATACTCACTTTTCATTCAATATAACTCTTATAAAATTCTTATTTTATTCACCCAAATAATATTAGTTCACAAATTTGATATGGCCTATGTTACATGTGATATGGGAGAATCTTCTTGAACGGCTATTCGATAATCTCTTGTTTAAGAATTTCTCTCTATATATAATAAAGATGGGTTTATCATCTATCATTTAACATGATCATAAAAAATTTCCTACACACACATTTTGTGGGGCCCGCGGAAAAAAAAAACTTCTGCAAGCAAAATAAATCTCTATAACATAATACAATCTTTTTTCTACAACATAACTCTTATAAAATCAAATAAAAATTCTATCAAAAGATTCAAAACAATAAGAATCTTGGGATAAAGAGAATTTTGCAGTATAGTTAAATGAGATGGAGCCTCAGATGGCCAATGACCAAGAGAAATGGGTAGCAAACATAGGGACAATATCAGGGCGGACCTACATGCGCTGGTGGTGGCCCCCGCCCCTCCTAAAAAGACTAATTTAATGACAGGTTGCACCATCACCATCATACTAGCAAGTTACACATAATATATAAACAATACATGGTTAAGTATAAATTTGTTATGGCAAGCTTTTAGTATATAAGTTGTAAAATTCTGAATAATTACAGGATGTTGTAGCTATCAATGAATAGAGATTTTTCAAGTTAAAGGAATACAAAGAGAGAAATATTGAAGTGGAAAATGAAGTTTTTGACCGGTACATACAGAACGTAGATTTATTATAAATATTTTAAATGAAAAAAATAGAATTAGGTAATATTCACTAGAAATATTTACTATAAGCTTTTTACCTATTCATGACCGGTACAATTAGAACTATGTAGTTAAAATGGAAAAATATTTTAAAAACTGAACTCCGACTATTTTTAGTTGTCGGACTTTGAATCGGTTATATCTTAATTTGATTTTTATTCAATTTATTTGCGATTAAACAATACATTTAATAGCTATTGAATTATGATTTAATATTGAAATATTAGCCGAAATGAATTGGAATATGAATAATTATGGAATTCCATGACTCCGATTCATGATCCAAGTCACTAGACCCGCACAACATAAAGCATTTACCCAAATTAGAAACAAACGCTCTTTCACCAAACTTTGACTAACGTCCATCCCAAGTCGCAACAACCTAGAATCGTGTCATCTTTGGTAGAGTAGTATGTATTAAATACTTGTTTTTTAATATTTTTTCTTTTCTTTTTCAGGTCATCAATCAGTATAGGTGTTTAATTTATATTGGAGAGATATATGAAAAAGTAGGTAAGACAGTAGTATAGTAGAAATTTCCCGTCTCATAACCATGACTAAATCTTTGGTACTACAGTACCTAGATTTAGTGCATCCTATCAATGAGAGTATTACACATCAGATGAGAGAAAAAAAATCTGGCAGAAAAAATTAAATTTTGGATGATATGTCATATTTTTATTGGTGGATGCACTGAATCTTTGATACTTACCAAAGATTTATTCCATAACCATTCACCACGACAATTCTACTCCATTTTCTCTTTTGTCTGCCTTCACACTCTTCATTTACTTTATTATTATTTTCTTCATATTTTAAGGAAATTATTTCCGTATATTTTTATTATCACAATAGCATGGATGAATTTATATTTATAATTTATTATTAACACAGTATTATATTATATTGATTTCTTTCTACCTTTCTCTCTATATACGTATGTATGTGTTTTTTTTCTTTAATATAATAATTAATAAATGACAGTAATGAACAAATAAAGACTTGTATGAACAAATAGGCCTATTCGAGCAAATCTGCAAGCAAGAGGCTGTTTTGACTTTTAATTCTCTTTTACATTTTCCTTTCTGGCCAACACTTAGCATTTCTAAGGTATGTTGCCCTCATAATTCTTGTAAATTAGTTTCTCACTAATTTATTCCAAGTTCTAGACAATTTCTTTATTTAATCCAAAACTCTCTGTAATTATTATTGAATAATTCTTTCCTTTTAAAAATATAAATTTCGACACGTCAATCTTGCTATGGGACACGTTTTAATATTAAATAATATTTTTAATTTATATAGCGTATATTTCATTTAATATTCAATAATTTAAAAAAAATAAATTAAATTAATAATACCCATCAACACGTTATAAAGGTGGAAGTTTTAATTAAAAAAATAGGAACTAGGATGAGAGAGAGAGATAATATCATATAGAGATCAAGTCATATTAGAGAGAAATCAGAGAGAAGAAGATACAACAAGAGCGTAATAGGAATTGACAACAATAATGCGGAGATAATCTCTTATCTACTTAAGGAAAAAAAAGACAAAAAAAATAAAATTAACATGATTAGGTGGAAGCTTTATTAATATATTTTAATTTTTAAAAAAAATTAAAAAAAATTAAAAAAAAAATTAATTTTTATTTACGAAAATATCATTTGACCGTGTCGGAGCGTGTCGGACACAGTCCAATTCGCGTGTCAAAATGGTAAACGTGTCGGGAATGTTGACGACGTGTCGCACACGACATTCCTTGTTTTTTTTTTGAAGTGTCGATACTTTGCTAATTACTAAGTTGGGTTGTTATAAAAACCAATTTACTTGTATCATGTACTATGACAATATATAGGACTATATTTTCCCCCGCATTTGGTCATAGACATGTGAGTAGAAACGCAACTTTGGATTTCTCCGGCCAACTTAATTTCTTCAGTCAGTCAGACAATTATTAGCAGCTTGTTTCAGTTGTTTGCATGAATTAAATGTAACGAAATAGAAATAAATAAGTGCAGAGTGCAAAGGCATTTTTCAACATGACAGTACCGTATACCTGATTATAACAGATTAGCAATAGTGACGAGAAAAAACCATGAATACAAGGCACCCCATTAAGTGAATCGAACTTAAGGTAAAAAGAAAGAGCACAGAAATATCACATTCAGATGTACATGAATGTTGTTAATATGTAACTTGTCAAGACACCTAAATCCGGATTGCAACAGTAAACACTACAAATTCCACTTATAAACAAAGAAAGGAAAATCAATTTACATAAGTCCTTGTGTGTACAGACACATTGGTTTATGCTATATATATAGAGAGAGAGAAAAAAAACCCCAAAATTGGTCTAAAGTCACTTGGGGCGAATCTATTGACATTAGAAGGTCAGGCTTCATGTTCAGATTATGTCATCACTCACCAGCAAGAACAGCATCTTTCCAGACAAGCATTTTCAAGAAGTGTTTCCCTGCACTGCACATAATTAATCAATTTAATAACTAAATAAAGGGCCGAAGGGCCGACCCAGTTCAAATACCCACTTCGTGAGTGTCCGGGTAAGGGAATTTGTCCAGATGATGAAAATAACTAAATAGATGATGAAAATCTTTTGATGATATTTAAAGCTGATCAAATTTGGGATATAAAATAACAGAATTTTTTGTTGGAATACAAACCTAGTAGAAAGCTTAAGACTGAGTACTCATCTGGATAAAACTAAACATAAACCCGACATTGGAATCAGATTTTCTAAAATAGGTTGATTAGAACATACCTACCAACAGTGAAAGGTCTGTCCATATCAGAGAGGTATAGTACTGATGCACTGGGAGGCAGCTATTCCACATAAATGATACCTTCATCAGGGTCTTCACCACCACCCCGATCCTCGTCGTCTTCATGTGCTGATGAATCCAACTGCACCTTGTTTTGACCCTCTGTGCTCTTTTCATCCTTTATTTTATCTAATATTGCAATCACCTGAAAAGTTGAAGTGGTGGGTGCACCATATCAGTACAAGCTCACAGCACACTCAATAAAAGAGTGGCCTACAAGTTGCTGAAATTTGGAAAGGAATGGCATGCATACGCGAGCACTAGCCACGGAAACATGCTCATTGGCGATGATATTCATTTTCATCCCAGAACAATGTGCAATCCACAATTCCATCATCAGAAACAACAAAGAGAGTGGCAGCATTACAAGTGGCAATAACAGTCTATAAGTTCCATCTTATTTATTATACTCTAGATTGCATTATAAAATATGTTAAGTAGAATAAAAGCAATGAGGAACTGTTTCAACCTCTATCCACAACCAAACACCGACACTTCAAAAACTTTGACGTATCGTGTCCGACACTCTACCACATGTTATAGAAATTCAAAAAAAATAAAAAATATTCAAAGTGTGTGTTGCATTGAGTTTTTAGTTCCAACTATTAGATTCGTTGGATTACAATTACCATTTTATTGAGTTTAATATAAATATTGGGATATCTTATATTTCTTTGCAAGATTAATGAATATTATAAATTTAGTTTCATTTTTTTGTTAAATTATTGAATATTAAATATAATATACACTACATAAATTAAAAATATTATTTAATATCAAAATGTGTCATAACGTGTCGAAATCTAACATACCGGTGCTACATAGTCCCCAAGGTTTTGGAATATGAACCCACCCCACAAATAAGCAACTTTAATAGACACTGGAAAAATGTGAACTACCCAAACTTGCAATTGAATACATACACATTTAAGTTAACCACATAAATAAAAAGATGAATATACTTATTCTTACCCTGCTTCCTCTCTCAAAAGACTCATCCTCTATAAAGCGTATCTCAGGAGTTAACCGCAACTTCATACGTCTCCCCAACTCACTGCGAACATATTTAACCTTTGACTTCAATCCAGCAAGGGCTACTTCCTTCCCTCTTTCATCTCCAAAAACAGATACATACACCTTAACCACCTAAAGACGTTGAGTGAGATAATTAGATGCTAATCAAACCCCACCCCAGCATTACATCATAGTCATGTCATGACATGATAATAGACATACAAAACAACACGAATGGAACAAATTAAGCTTTGCCTTCGAATTTAGATCAGAACATTGAGAGAAAGAGCATACCTGTAAATCGGCGGAGACTTGGACGTCGGTGATAGTGGTGAGGGAAGAGAGGTAACGGTCAGCTCCTAAGGAAGCTTCGGGAAGAACAGCATACTGCAAGACTTTGTCGGTTAGGAGCATATCAGAAAGCTCTCTCATTATTTGCTTCCCCACCATTTTCACTCTCCTCGGATTCGCCATACACCTTATTGTCGAACCAACAACAGCCTTGCCTGAGAGGACACCGCCACGTGTCACGATTGGGGTGATTGTTGTTGTGGTTGTGCGGATGTGATGCCGCCAAGGACACGGCCATGGTAATGCTATCAGTGCCGGGCGAAGCAGGTATGTCATTGCTCTGCTCTAACTTCGAAATTAAACCTCCCTAAAACAACCCCTCTTTGCCGCTGCAGATCAGATTCATATGCAGCTAAGAATAAAGAAACAGATATTTGAGTCTCAATCTTGGGCTGTCCACTTGGCCCACAGTGTCTGAGAGGCCCATCAAACTGGACTTTTGGTAGGTATTCAATGGGCTCTAATTGACTAAGAAGCTATAATGGGCTTTTCTGTTTGTGTTAGCACAATGATAAAGTATGGAGGCTGTTCCTTATTGCAGCTCGTGGTGGCAACCTCTCTAGCACTATACTGATATGGGATATGTGACACACACGACGACACTTTGGGACGTTAATTCTAAAAATGTTAAATTTTGACACGTCAGGACTCATTTTGATATTAAATAATATTTTTAATTTATGTGGTGTATATTATATTTAATATTCAATAATCTAACAAAAAAAAATGAAACTAAACTTATAATATTCATCAATTTTACAAAGAAAATATAATATATCCCAAATATGTATATTAAACTCAATAAAATGGTAATCGTAATCCAACAAATCTATTAGTTGGAATCAAAAACTCAACGCAGTGCAACCTTTAAATCTTTTTTGAATTTCTATAACGCGTGTTGGAGTGTCGGAGAATGTCGGACACGACACATCAGAATTTTTGAAGTGTTGGTGTTTCATTGGTGGGAACGTATTATAGCGAGAGGCTTGCACTTTGGATAATTATATATTGGGAAATTCTACGTATCCTAGCGAGTAAGCGTAATATTTAATATGTTTTTTAATACAGAAAGTCATCTTTATTACTTTGTTATATATCCATCAATTATGTAACACTAATATAATGATATGAATTAAACTGATTATTCCATACCTTTTATCCATCTTTCGTCTTAGAACAGCTGGAGGGATGAAGAAAATGTAAGCATCAAACCTTCGTTCCTTCCCCTTGGTCATAATTATTATATGGGATATATTTTTCTAGGAAAAATATTACCTCATGTTGTATAAATAAAAATATAAGTAGGACCCATAAATAAGAGGAGAGAGAAAATAGTGGTGGGACTCATTTCTTTTTGTATATGTAAGAAAGTTATTTATCTCATGTAAAATGAAATAAACATAACCCTTATTATATTGTGACCATTTGTGTCTTCGGCTTTTCTTTTTGGGACTTATTAGAGCCTCTTTGAATTTATTTTTTAAAGTTAAAAACTACTTCTAAACTAAAATTAAAAAAAAAAAAATTTTTTAAAAATAATTTTTTTTTGGTGATTATATGAAATTCTTAGTTTAAAAGTTACTCAAAATCTCAAATCTCATTCCAAGAAAAAATAATATTTAAAAAAAAAAACTCTTCCTACGAGTTTTTTATTTTTAACTTTTTTATTATTATAAAAATAGTTATTTTTATTACAAGAGCTTTTATAAAAATTTGTTTAGCTTAATTTATGCTTATAAAGAGAAAAAATAAAAAAAAAGAATCCAAACATGCACTTAATATCATATTATTGGAAACAAGTTGTTGAAAAAATATTGTCTCATATCATAGAGATAAACATGTGGTTCCTTTAGTTTTACTTTTTATAAAAGATAAGCCTCACATGTTTATTTATGTGACATCAAATAAGATGTTTTCAACAAAAATAATTTGGGAAAAAAATTTATCTTTTTTTTTTGACGGGTGAGGTTTGTGTTAATGGTGGGGCCATCATATATTCCCAAATCTTCAATTATATCTATATTTTAATTTGGATTACTGTGTTAATTAGATACTGGCAGACAGGGAAATCATGGGATTAAGATATCAAACACTACAAAACAAAGTGTAGTCGATTTTCTCTTTCATGTTAATTTGTCCGTTTTTTCCTTAACCCTTTTCATGTTTGAGTAATAATAATAAAAGTTATTAACCTTATATCAAATAAGATAAATATTTTAGGTAGGTAAAATAAAGATATAGGATTCACAATTTTAAAAAAATAAAAATAAACACAAGATTCTATAAATATGCAACATAAGAAAATTATCTTGTGTGACATAAAATAACTATTTTTCATAATTAAAAAAATGGTTAATTGGACGTGAGTATTGTCGTCTCAACTCTCTTTGGGACTAAATATTTATTTGATGTTTTCTTCTGGCTGCTGCCGTTCACGATTTTTTTATTACTTTTTGGTCAGTAGCGGCTACCATTCAATTTTATTAATAAATCTTGGTCAAGAGCTTGCACTACGTTGTGATAAAGCACATTGAAGTCAAATCATAGTTTCTAAAAATAAATAATTCCCATAGTTAATAATATCAAAAGCTTCTAACCGCAGAATGACTGTTCCGTTATTTGATGGCCATTGAAGTCCAACGGCGCTATATGTTCTTCCCATTTTTTTAAATCGATCCTCTCATGTGCCAAAAAAACATATGATATGATTATGTGGGAAAATTATAATCATACAAAAAATAAATCAACTGCTATAATTTCATAATTATCTGTTTTAACATTTTCTCTTTCTTTTGCCTTATTACTATTGATCCACCTTTATATGATTATGATTCCCCACATGACATGATCATGTGAATTTTCACTCCAGATCCTTTTTCTTTTAATCTTAATGATTGGTCACCACTCCCCTTTTATGCCCTTGATAATACAATAACATATATCTAATTTGGAGTATAATGAAAGCCACGAGCCCTTTATTACGTGGTTTAGATGTTATGAACTTCGAAGACAAAGTTCGGATTTCGAATCATATGGTGTCAGAGCAACATGGAGTCGAAGCATAATGATTAAGGATTTTTATAATTCTCATCTTATTGGAAATAAAAATTATTTTATATATATTTATATAAATATACAAGGTTCATTTTTTTATATAATTTTATATGAATTTCACATAATCTTATGTATATATAAAAAATAAAATTATTTCTTATAATATAAAAAATATTAAACTAGTAAAAACATGTAATTTGAGACTGTTTTTACCTAACGAACGAAGTTGTCTTATTTGTTTTTTTTTTTTAATTCTAATTTGGTCTGATTATAACCTGAAAAGAAAAGAATATTTTCGTTTAACAGAGGGCTTTATTATTATTATTTTTTGTCAGGTATTTGGACAAAGTTAGACGTTAAAAATTTTCAGTTTTTTATTTTGTACAATATAGAGGGGTAAAAAAATTAAATCAGTTTTTGTCTGTAGTTCACATGGACTTGACAAAGACTGAGACAACAGACACAATCTCGCAATTATCTTAAACTCCAGGGGCATTTTAGTCTCGTCAATCAAAAAATACGCGCCTATTAAGATCCCACCAAACCGTAAAGTTTCAACTCCTCTCACCATCAACATTTACAAGTGCGCTTTCTTTTCTTTTCCACACTTCACTACTTTTTCTCTGTTATTTTCGCGAGAAAATGTTGCCGGCAATCGGAAATAGCAGCAAGATCCGGCACATTGTCAGAGTCCGGCAAATGCTACTTCGGTGGCGCAGGAAATCGCGCGTAACGGCGCCGTCGGATGTCCCCGCAGGGCACGTGGCCCTGTGTGTGGGCCCGAGCAGCATAAGGTTCGTGGTGCGCGCGACATACCTGAACCATCCAATCTTCAAGAAGCTTCTGGTGCAAGCGGAGGAAGAGTATGGATTCTGCAACGAAGGCCCCTTGACGATCCCGTGCGATGAGTCTCTCTTTCAAGAGCTCCTTCGGGTTATGTCACGGTCCGAGTCGGGTCGGTTCTCAACCCTCGAAGATTTCCAGAAGCGTTGCCACGTCGATGTCCCTAGTTTTCTTGACGTTGCAGGAGATTCCAGACCCTTGCTTTCATGACCAGCCTATTTTTGTTGCATAATAATTAGTTAGTTACGAAAAAATAGGAGGCATGTTTAATTATTTATTTTACATATACATTATGTAATTTGTAAATGGTTCAGAAGGTATTGATCGGTCGTTGGTATTGTAATTTGTGAAGTATGCAAATCAATTGCTTCGACTTCAAAGAAATGATTTTAATTCAAGATGTGATTTTTTTTTTCTTTTTATTTATTTTCATTTATTTTAATATATTCATCGAGATTTAAGTACTATTCGACCAATAATTTTGGGGCAATTTTTCCAAAATAATTTTCTCTATTTTTATACTCGAATTCGAAAGTTTTAAAATAATTTTTTTATCATTTGAATCAATTGTTTTATTCAACTTTTATTGTTTAATGGTTGGTAAAAAATAAAAATCTTTGAATTTATTATGTGCTACATTCCTTCTCATTCCTTTTTAATAATTAAAGGCATTCTATTGAAAATATAATACATATTTATTAGGGATAAATATAAGAATATATTTAATTTATGTTTTTATTTTTTTGTTGGTTAGTTATTTAGAATTTTAAATTAATATATTTGTGCATTTATATATAGGGTTCGATATTTATCCTTTTAAATGACATAGAACTATGTCATTTTAAATGAGAGAAAGAAATACATGATAAAAATCATGAGGAAGAAAATGAATATTTTTAATTTAAATCTAAAATAAAAAATACTGATTTTAACTAAAATGACTATATTTAAAAAGACAAATATTTTTCCTTATATATTTCTCATATAATAAAATTAAATTTGAATTTTTAATAATATTGTTATTGACTTTTAATTTAAATTTAACTATGATAAAGCATTTTGAATGTTGTTAAAAAAACTAAAGTGCGGATGTGATGTAGCCAAGATAATGATGAAAAATATGAAGATTAAGGAAAGAAAACTAGTCTGGTTGTTTTAATAAAGCAATGTCAAGTCTCATATAAGTTCCGATAATTCCAGCGAGTACATTGAATCAAAACCGATAATCATTCTCGTTGGATTCATTTTGATTGGATGTAAATGAACAAATTTCTTTCTCATTTTTCCCCACCACATTAAAGAAAATGGTTTAGGTCACTTTAGTTGAGTAATATTGCGACTTTGCGAGGATGTGACCGGACTTAATAAGTAAAATTACCTGCAAATGGCAGTTTAAGATACATTAGATGGACTCTGCCTACCCCTTTTCTTTTATATCCATTCGTCTAATCGTTTTTTTTTTTTTTGGAGAGGGTGGTGAAAGTCTAATATTCTTTATATTAATGGCAAAAATATTTCTTTATTCACTATAAAGTTATATTCATTGAGATTAAAATAATGTCGTTATAGAGTTATAAGATTAAAAAATTATAACGATAAATCTGCAATATATTAGAATTATAAAAATATTATGATTTTCGTCAAAAAATGATGTTATTTTTTGACTCGCTGAAGTAACTTATCTTCATTGATCTGAGAAATCTTTTACCTTGTATTAATACACTGTTTTACTTAATTATGTTTTTTTTTAACCATGAAGGCAGCTAAGAACATAATGTTGTAGTCCATATATACATATTCATTGGGGAAAGTAGGGAATTTTTTATTATGCTCCAGATCCACCGTAGTCCTTCCATTAAAAATTTGACACCTGTATTATTTTTATTTTTTTCTTTTTTTTCTCTCCTTTCTCCTTAACTTTTTATCTCTTTCTGTCACCTCAGTCATATCCTATCCTTTTTTTGGTGCGGGAGCGCTAAAAGTTTGCTCCGAAAGGAGGTGGGTGTACTTTTAATCTAAGAGGGAATCAAGTACTGTTGTGCTGATCTGGATCATAGTCATTTGAGCACTATAAGGGCAGAGACATGCGTAAAGCAAAAGCATAAAGACTCTTATCCATAATCCATTTATACTGAAGACAAGCGTTTTACTTTTTACAAGATTATTGTCGGATTCCAATGATGATTGGCTTGTTAGAAAATAATTGCGCCAAACACTCAATAGGTAAAAAAATTTAAAAGCAAATTTGTCTTTAATGTAAATAATTAAGAATATAATAAAAAGTAAATTTAAAAAATTCACTTTAATAATAATTATGACCCTATTGTATTGAGCCTCTTGTATTATTCAATATGTTGATGCCAGTACTCAGAGTACAAACTAGTAACAATGAAGGACCCACATTGAATGTACCTGAGTTTGATGGATCTAAAATTATCCAATCCATATTTTCAAAAAAATAAAATAAAATAAATCCAATCAATGGGACGCACTTTTGGGTCAGTTTTAGAGTAGGACCGTGTCTTCTCATCAGTTGGTCCTTTGACAACATTTTTCTTCATGCTGGCCCTCATGCTGTCATCTACCACTTTCAGAAAAGACTTTTGAAAGGTAAAAAACCCAGCAAAAGTGAAGAAGAAGAAAAAAAAGCGCCGCAACCAACTAATGAGACGTTAGTATCATTTAAAATTTCTAAAAGACGTTATCAATTAGATGAGAAAAATTTGAAGATTTATACAAATTAAATATGTTTGTTTAAGGAAGAATAACTGAAAAATTGCAGCCTTTTCTAGTGTATGTTGAGAAATTTTCAGTATGTTGGGATTTAATTTTTCAGAAAAATATTTTTTTCAGTTAATACAGATAAATTGTTTGCATTTATTTTCAAAATGACGTCGTTTTAGAATTGGCAGATTAAAAAGATTATAATTATAAAGAATATAATAATCATGAAATAAATTAAAATTACAAAAATATCCTGATTTTCACCCAAAATGATATCGTATTGAACTTACTACATATAATTTATCTTCGGTATCTACATAAAAAAGTAACCCTCAATTTTTGTATAAACACTGATTTCAATAACTAACGCAAAAATTTATTGCCACTTTAAAAGACTAATTTGTATACCAACTCACGGAGAGGATCATAGGATTACAAAAAGACATTTTTTTTTTGAAAAAGAGTAAAAGACAACACTATTATTTAGCCCGGTCTTTAGCAATAAATATTTGATATTACTCCTGTACACAAGATTCAATGCATCCCATCACTGAAAATATTACATGTTAGTTAAAAAAAATTCTGAGAAATTTTTTTCTCTCTACTTTGATGTGTAATGCTTTTATTAATGAGATGCATTAAATTTAGGTACAACAATAGTACTCAAGATTTATTGGGGCTTTAGCTACATTTTATTATCCCTCTTACAAATAAGAATATTAGTTCTCACCTCCTTAAGCGCCTTTAATCCCGTGCAACACTGCTACATTTATTAACTTGCGCTCCTAATTGTAGAGTTCAGTGGTAATGATTGTCTTGTTCGATGATTGCTCTATATTTCTCTCCTTTTATAATTTTTTAATTTTTTTAATAATAAATATAGATATACCAATCAAAGTGAGTTGAACTATGTTGACTAAGTTTAGTTTGCTAATTTTTATTTTAAAATGCTAGACTCAACCCATGGTGGATTAATCCAACTGAATTGAGTTGACCCGCTTGGATAATTTTGATTTTTGAAAATTATTAGTTAACCGAATGCAACGCAATTTTCAAAATCAAACCTAATTATTTTTTTAAAAGATAAATTAAATGATATTGTTACAAAAAGCTCAAATATATAAATGCCTCAATTTTAAACTGGTTATCAGCCAAAAAATAATAATAGCACTCTCAGTTTTAAAAGCAAGTGGAGTCAACATAATTTCGCAATATATATCAGGAGCGTTAAAAGCATCCTTATTTTCTGGTTTAATATTTTTAATGTTATAAAAGATAAATTTATCTATTCAGTGGTGGAGTTAGACCTAGCCAGTGTCAAAAGATTCAACTAGTATCTTTCACTAAAAAAATAAATAAATCAAGTAGTGTCAATGTTGTATTATTTTTTTAAAATATAACCAATATCAAAATTATACCATAATTTTTAAAGGAAACATATATCATTTTTTAAATGAATTGGTGCTAAGGCACCAACTAAGAACCAAGTGGCTCTGCCACTGTATCAAGGCTATACCATGATATAAGTGAAAATTATAAAGATTTTGGACAAAAATACTACATTTACTTCTCTAGAAATTGATATTCTCTATAATTGGCATTTTTTTTGGTTCCGAAAATAACACTTACTTTCGTCATTTTATTGTTCTTTATCAAAAGTCTCGTTTATATGTTCTGAAATGAAATGAAATAATTTCATCTGAACCGTCCAATATAAATCCGATAGTAATCCAATAATAATTAGAGAATAACTTCAACAAGTAACTTTCTAATTTAGCATAATTGGTTATGATTACGATGGAAATGCATAAGCATGAATAATGCATCAATGGTACCTACTACATATACAATGCAATCGATGGTCTCATTGTAAAGTTTGGCATGTCAGGCCTGGTCACGTGGGCTCATTTGATATGTTCCATCAGTTTGCTTGTGTGGGGTTATGATCACGTGCTCCTCATCCCAGCAGTGGGGTCCACTACGTTGCAAGTTTGCAACAATATTCTGTTGCTCGTCATGAATGGCAGTTTTAGCTGTTTCCTCGTCCAAGTCCCATCTTCATTTCTTTGTTCTTTGGTAGGTATTAGGTAACAGCGGGTGACATTATAATTCCCGAAATAAAACAGGCTTCAATGAATCAGAAGCTCCCCTATACCAGGTACATATTTCGTACTTTATTTTACATGAGAGTCTCATTCTGTTATCTTTTTTTAGGCATGTAGCGAGCCTGATGGGAAATGAGGGACTTTGACCATTTTGCCACTGTTCATCATACTATTTACCAAAATGCCACGCGAACAGTAAAAATTACCAAAGTGCCACGCTGGGTAATTCGCTGCTGCCTGTAGCGAATTACACCTGCTGACGTGTCGTCTCCCCAGTGGACCACGTAATTCGCTACACAGTGTAGCGAATTACGTGATCAAAAGGCCTGTCCGGATTGTCACCTCAACGCCACGTGTCAGTCTCTCACTGGACCACGTAATTCGCTACACAGTGTAGCGAATTACGTGGTCAAAAGGCCTGTCCGGATTGTCCCCTCAACGCCACGTGTCAGTCTCTCACTGGACCACGTAATTCGCTACACAGGGTAGCGAATTACGTGGTCAAAAGGCTGCAATTTCTGCTCTTACAGTGACACGTGTCGACCATGCAATGGTCCACCTAATTCGCTACACAGAGTAGCGAATTACGTGGACAACGGTCACCTGCCGCTCTGCGCATGTCAGACACGTGTCACACATGCACATAATTCGCTACACAGTGTAGCGAATTATGTGCAGCTTTTTTCCTATTTATACCCTGCGTCCCACCCCTTCCCCTCACCATTATCTCCACTCCTCTCATACTCTCCATCTTTCTAACTTTCTTTCTCTCTCTAAAATATTTCTCTCTCCAAGATTTTTCTCTCTCAAGAAGGTTAGTCTCTCTTTTCATTTTCATTTTTTTTGTTTTTTTTTAATATGTTTATTTAATTAATTATGTTTTATAAATATGATATTTATAATTGCATGAATAGGTTATTATATATGTTACATTATTTAGTGTTTAGGATTGAAACTTTAGTGTTAGTAAATATGTTATATTATTTAGTGTTGAAATTTTAGTTTAGTGAGTGTGGTGTATTATTTAGTGTTGATATTTAACACTTTAAGTATTTGAAACTTTAGGTTAGTGAATGTGGTGTATTATTTAGTGTTGATATTTGAAACTTTAGTTTAGTGAAACTTTAGTTTAGTGAAACTTTAGTTTAGTGAAACCTTAGGCTAGTGAAATGTGTTAATATTATTTAATGTTTATATTTTAGGCATTAGGTTAATATTGTTGTTAATTTATTTTACGCATAAATTAATGGTTAGATTAGGCGTACATAATTAAAATTTGTAATTAATTTATAATCTTAGTAATTACGTGAATTTATATTAACGTATAAAAGCTTAGGTGTAATTAATTTAATCTTTTATTTATTGTCCAAATTTTTTAAAATATTTTTTAATATTGGCATTTGAAACCTTAGGTTAGTAAATGGGTTAATGTATTTTATGCATGATTTAATTAGGTGTTAATAATTTAAATTTGATATTTATTAATTTTTAATTTAATAATTTATAAATATTATTGATATTTTAGCCATTAGATTAATAGTTATGTTAATTTAATTTACGCATAAATGGATGGTTAGATTAGGCGTACATAATTAAAGTTTGTAATTAATTTATAATCGTTAATGATTGTGCTTATTTTTTTATCTTGATTTGTAAAACCTTGGGTATGTAATTACGTGAATTTATATTAACGTAGGTGTAATTAATTTAATCTTTTATTTATTGTCCAATTTTTTTAAAATATTTTTTAATATTGGCATTTGAAACCTTAGGTTAGTAAATGGGTTAATGTATTTTATGCATGATTTAATTAGGTGTTAATAATTTAAATTTGATATTCATTAATTTTTAATTTAATAATTTATAAATATTGTTGATATTTTAGCCATTAGGTTAATAGTTATGTTAATTTAATTTACGCATAAATGCATGGTTAGATTAGGCGTACATAATTAAAGTTTGTAATTAATTTATAATCGTTAATGATTGTGCTTATTTTTTTATCTTGATTTGTAAAACCTTGGGTATGTAATTACGTGAATTTATATTAACGTAGGTGTAATTAATTTAATCTTTTATTTATTGTCCAATTTTTTTAAAATATTTTTTAATATTGGCATTTGAAACCTTAGGTTAGTAAATGGGTTAATGTATTTTATGCATGATTTAATTAGGTGTTAATAATTTAAATTTGATATTCATTAATTTTTAATTTAATAATTTATAAATATTGTTGATATTTTAGCCATTAGGTTAATAGTTATGTTAATTTAATTTACGCATAAATGGATGGTTAGATTAGGCGTACATAATTAAAGTTTGTAATTAATTTATAATCGTTAATGATTGTGCTTATTTTTTTATCTTGATTTGTAAAACCTTGGGTATGTAATTACGTGAATTTATATTAACGTAGGTGTAATTAATTTAATCTTTTATTTATTGTCCAATTTTTTTAAAATATTTTTTAATATTGGCATTTGAAACCTTAGGTTAGTAAATGGGTTAATGTATTTTATGCATGATTTAATTAGGTGTTAATAATTTAAATTTGATATTCATTAATTTTCATTAATTAGATATGGAGCATGATTCGCCACCTCGCCCAGTGTCTCCACGCAGTGTGATTGATCCTGGGCCTTCAGATAAGACGCTCTTAACTCTGCAGGATAAACATATATCCACACATGTGTGGAACACTTGTGAGGATCAGGATCCTGATGATCGGGTGATTAACGTGCGACATGCGGCGACGCATGATCACGAGGACATTCCGGAGGAAATTACGCCATGGCTGAGGCAGGCTGGCTTTTACCATATTGCGCGCTTGCGCAATCATGAGGTTAGTAATTTTTGATTGTATCATTATATCTTGACTTTGGAATATGGCATTGTGATAATAATATTTTTATTGATGCTTTTACCCACATATTTGTATGATTTCAGATTGATCATTCCCTTGTGTCTGCGCTTGTCGAGATGACACGTGTCACTAGAGCAGCTGACTGTGCAGCCTTTTTGACCACGTAATTCGCTACACTGTGTAGCGAATTACGTGGTCCAGTGAGAGACTGACACGTGGCGTTGAGGGGACAATCCGGACAGGCCTTTTGACCACGTAATTCGCTACACTGTGTAGCGAATTACGTGGTCCAGTGAGAGACTGACACGTGGCGTTGAGGTGACAATCCGGACAGGCCTTTTGATCACGTAATTCGCTACACTGTGTAGCGAATTACGTGGTCCACTGGGGAGACGACACATCAGCAGGTGTAATTCGCTACAAGCAGCAGCGAATTACCCAGCGTGGCACTTTGGTAATTTTTACTGTTCGCGTGGCATTTTGGTAAATAGTATGATGAACAGTGGCAAAATGGTCAAAGTCCCGGGAAATGATGGTTCAAAATTTTGAAGTTTCATCATGTCAAATTAAAATTCTATATTAATATGATATTCAATATAAATATGACATAACATGTTAATAAAATACTAAATATAAATTATGAATATTAATCAAATCATAGAAAAAAAATCAATTTTGGAAGAGTTTAATATTCGACAAATCTGAATCAATTGTTAAAATATTAATAAATGAAATATGCTCATTATCATCAAGAATCATAATTTTTATCAGTCAAGAAAACAATTCAAATGTTATGTGAAGGCTCATGAATATTTTAATATCCATCATGTAAACATTCTCTAGTTTTAGAACTTCAATAATTCATATGCTCTTTTCATCTTATACATGTGTTAACTTTTAGCTCTTTATGACAGAAATGAGAATGACAAGAGCTGAATCACTTGATTGAACCTCATTTTTTTTTTCTTTTTTCTTTTTGGAAATGAAACCTCAATTTCTTTGTATAGAAAATAGTTTTGACTGCTATTTATAACTTGTATTTAAGTCTTTCGATTTTTATTTAAAAAAAAAAAAAAAAACTGTTGAGCAAGATTGAAAGAATATATGGTACAACATGCAAAAGAAATGCAAATGGTCTAATATCACCCTAAGATACGTATCGCTCATCAATCGCCATATTTGTCTCGTACTCATTTTGGAGCCCAACATGCTTTTCAGTTTTCCCCACACTCCATCCTCACCCCCACAGAGTCGTTTTCATTTGTCCTTTGCCCAATGTTCAGAAAGATAAAATGATAATATGAAAATAACAATTGAGATTTAATTAGAACTATTCTTCCACACACATTATAACGATATGAAGAGGAAAAACAAAAGGGAAGCGTTTTATGTAATAATTTTCTCACATAACTCATAAAACACCCATCAATATTATCCCTTTATTCCGTCTCTCTCTCGTTTTTATTAAATGTTATACAAAGTTTCGAATACAAAGCAACATGATAGAATCATATATCATATATAGCATTAAGAGTCTGATTCTCAATC
>JAVKPL010005453.1:0-10502 GCA_032173675.1 Gastrolobium villosum | reverse complement strand
TGGGTCTTGCTTTTAGCTTTTGTTTCTTGAATTGAACCTGAAGCAATTATTGATGAACATTGGTTCTTGGCAATGCAAGAAGAACTAAATCAATTTGAAAGGAATCAAGTTTGGGAACTTGTGCCAAAACCAAATGATCATCCAATAATTGGAACCAAATGGGTCTTTAGGAACAAGCTTGATGAAAATGGCATAATAACTAGAAACAAAGCTAGACTTGTTGCTAAAGGATATAATCAAGAAGAAGGAATTGATTATGATGAAACTTATGCTCCCGTTGCTAGATTAGAAGCTATTAGATTGTTACTTGCATTTGCATGTATAATGGATTTTAAACTTTTTCAAATGGATGTTAAAAGTGCCTTTTTGAATGGATATATTCAAGAAGAAGTATATGTTGATCAACCTCCCGGTTTTGAAGTTCATGACTTACCTAACCACGTTTTTAAACTTAAAAAAGCTCTATATGGCTTGAAGCAAGCTCCAAGAGCTTGGTATGAAAGATTGAGCAAATTTCTTTTAGAAAAGGATTTTTCAAGAGGAAAAGTGGATACAACTCTCTTTATAAAGAAGAAAAATAATAATCTATTATTTGCACAAATCTATGTTGATGATATTATATTTGGTGCCACTAATGTTCACCTTTGTGAAGAGTTTGCCAACCTTATGCAAAGTGAATTTGAGATGTCCATGATGGGAGAGCTCAACTTCTTCCTTGGTCTCCAAATAAAGCAACAAAAGGATGGAATATTCATCAACCAAGCTAAATATTGCAAAGAGTTGCTCAAAAAATTTGGAATGGACAACTCCAAAACTATTGATACTCCCATGAGTACATCCTGTTCCTTAGACAAGGATGAAGGAGGTAAATCCGTAGAGATCACTAAATATCGAGGTATGATCGGCTCACTCCTTTACTTAACCGCAAGTAGGCCCGACATCATGTTTTGTGTATGCATGTGTGCTAGATTCCAAGCTAATCCTAAGGAATCACACTTAAGTGCCGTAAAAAGAATTATGAGATATCTTGTGGGCACTTCACAAATGGGATTATGGTACCCTAAGGGTGCATCATGTGAGCTAATAGGCTATTCCGATTCCGACTTTGCGGGATGCAAATTGGATAGGAAGAGCACTAGTGGCACTTGCCACTTTCTTGGTTGCTCTTTAGTATCTTGGCATAGCAAGAAACAAAATAGTGTGGCTTTGTCCACGGCCGAAGCCGAATACGTGGCGGCCGGTAGTTGTTGTGCTCAAATCATTTGGATGAAACAACAACTCAAGGACTTTGGGGTTGAACTTGATCACATCCCTATAAGGTGTGATAACACTAGTGCCATAAACCTCACAAAGAATCCCATCATGCACTCTAGAACTAAACATATTGATATTAGACATCATTTCATAAGAGATCATGTGCAAAGTGGAGATTGTATATTGGAATTTGTGGAATCCTCAAAGCAATTGGCAGACATCTTCACCAAACCACTCCCAAGGGAAGTATTCTATAACTTAAGAAGAGAAATTGGACTCATTGATCCATCATACATATGACTTCTTGCTAAATGTCTTTGCTAAATTCGTCTCATCTTTATTGTTTAATGTTCCATCATACACACACACACCCCCTCCTCTGTTTCGAGCCCTGTTTCTGCCCAGTACCCATTGGGTAATCGATTACCAGCCCTTTGGTAATCGATTACCAAGAAGGGTAATCGATTACCTTAAAATGGTAATCGATTACCGAGAAGGGTAATCGATTACCTTAAATTGGTAATCGATTACCAGTGTGATTTCTGGGTTTATCCTTCGCGAGACGAACCCTTTTCCCCAAATCATCAAACCCCCCCCCCTTCGCGCGAACCCCCCCCCCCCTCCCCTCTCCTCCACAACCGCGAGCACCACCTCCTCCGGCACCTCCACGGTTTGATCTCTCCTCTTCTTTCTCTCTTCCATCCTTGCCATCACTGCTGCATTTTTTTATTTTTCTGCAATTTTTTTTTTTTCTGATTATTATGCATCCTTTCTTTTTATGCATCCCTTCTGATTTTTCTGATTATTATGCATCCTTTCTTGTATGTTCCATGCATCTATACTATTCCCTTTTGTCTTTTTTTCTTTCTCTTCTCTGTTTGTACCCATCGCTCCCCATTTTGTATTTTTTTTTTTTTTTTTTTTCTTTTTTTTCTGCACTGATTCTGTCTCTCTTCGATGCACTGATTCTGCACTGATCCTGCCATTCATAGAATTAGGGTTCTGTTTGTAGAGTCACAATGCATGTGGTCTTTATCTATCCTGCTTTGTAGAATTATATCCTTCCTTCGTTTTTTTTTACTGTGCTAGAATCATCCTTTGAAACATCTTGCTCTGCGTATTGTAAAATTTGTGCTATTCCGAAACTTATGCAATTCAACCTTTTTTTTTTGCGGGAACTCTGTTTATGTGACTTAACCGGTGCAATATTTACTTCACAACTAACTTGGCACAATTTTACTATACAGGTTTGTCATCATGGAATCCTCATCTCACCCAATTCGCAAGAGACAACGCGGCTCCTGTTTTTTTGGAAGATACTTCTCTACCGCTGCCAAGTATGCCACCTTCAAGGAACATTATGCCTCTCGTCCGGTGATCGCCTCAAAATGCTTGGACATTAAATTTCTGAGTGACGAAGGCTTTGAAATCTGTGATCTATTAGCTCATGCTGGAGTCCTCCAGCTCACTCTGCTAAAAGACCAATACTCCGAGGACATTATTCGAGCCTTCTACTGCACCGTCAGCTTCGTAAATGACACTCTCAAGGCTGATATCAAGGGCAAGGCCTTCTCGGTGCCTCCCAGCGAATGGCCCTGCATCTTTGGCTCTGCATACACCGGACACAAATACGGTGTGTATTCGTTTCCCCAGTATGACCGGTCTGCCTTCACGCAGTCCATTGTGGAACCCGGCATCATCGTCACACAGTCCAAGTTCAGTGTGTCCATGTTAACTATGGAAAACCGGATTCTACATTATGTGATCACTCACATGCTGTCCCCGAGATCATCTAACTTCTCTCGGGTGCTTGATGCTGATATCTTTCTCATGTGGGTGATTCGCTCCAAAATAAGTTTCAACTGGCCTTACTTTATCTGCTCACAAATGATTAAAGCCGGAAACTCCTCGGGTGCACTTCCCTATGCTACTGTCATTGTTGAGATTCTGCGTCATCAGCAAATCTTCATGGACGGTGAGACTCTATGTGATGCTGTCCACAAGCTTGGAATGCATCTGCTGGCCCAAATGCAAATTAAGCAGATCAATGGCATCTGGTGCAAGACGACTGCTCCTCCTGACATTGGAGCTGGTCCTGCTGATATCCATGACGACCCTCCTCATCCGGCCACTGATCCTCCTGCTGATGCTTCTTCCTCTGCGGACCACAGTTTGGGATCCATTCTCACATCTATTCATCGGCTTCAGACCACTATGGAATCTGGCTTCGCCTCGTTGAACTTTAGGCATGCAAATACGGAGCTTCGTCTGAAACGCATAGAGGACCATCTCAGCATTCCTCCTCTTCCTTCTCTACCACCACCGCCTCCACATGACTCTGATGACTTTTAGTCTTTATCAGTTTCTTAGTTTTTATCTTGGACTTATCTTATGCATCTATTTCGTCATGCTTACTTTGAACATTTAGCTTCTCTAGCTCGCTAACTCTCTGAACTATTCGCCTAAACTTTACTTTGTTAGGCACACTACTTATGTTTCATTATCTCTTTTGCTTTACCTATCTACATGTTTTCTCATTATCTACTCATGCTTTTTGATGTTGCCAAAGGGGGAGAAATATGTGACAATTAAAAACAAGGTATAAGCATATATTAAGTTAAAGAGGGGGAGAATAAAATTCAAACATAAATGACACCTTATATATCAATTATATATTCAGGGGGAGTGTCAATTTTATAACATGCAATACTAACCTTCTTTTTTAATTTTGAGTTTGTCATCATCAAAAAAGGGGGAGATTGTGGAACCAATGCACTCAACGAAAAGAACATAAAGGTTCAACGATTTTGATGATAACAAACAAGCATGGAAAGAAAGTCTCATCGAGCAACTATCAAAAAGGAGTCCAAACAAGATCAAGACACAAGCTTCAAGAGAAGTCTCTAAGTCTAAACTCAAAATAATATATAGGACTTAGGATTATTTGTAAGATGATTCCTTACAAGAACAAAGCTCATAGTATTTTTAAAAGTACATGCATTAAATCATCAATCAACATTGAAATACATTTCTAAACATGAAAATATACTTTCAATACTCATAAACTGTTTAAACATGTGTTTGAAACTGTCTTTGAATCAAGAGAAAACCATGTAAGGGCAAAATCCAACCTACTGACAGGTTGGTAATCGATTACCCAACTGCAGTAATCGATTACCCTTCATGGTAATCGATTACCCAACTGCAGTAATCGATTACCCTTCATGGTAATCAATTACCCAACCTATGGTAATCGATTACCCACTGTACAGAGACAAAAATAACGGCTATAAAACGGCTAGTTTGCGAAAATGGATAAGAATTAAACCTTGGGGGCCCTCTATAAATAGAGGCTACTGTTCCCATTGATGGGACACACCTCTTGATCATTATTGCTCATTAATTCTCATCCTATTTGCCTTATTCTTGTCTTCATATCATAAAATCTCTTTGAGCTTTATTCTTGTAAGAGTGTCATATACCATTATTCTTCAACTTGTATTATCTGTACTTTGAGAGTACTTAGCCATTGTTAAACACCTTCATTTGATTTATTGAGTAGTTAGGGGAGTGAACCCTATACACTTGAAAGGTCACCAAATTCCTAAGAAAATTTGGAGTGAAAGGTTGTAAGGCATCAAGAGCCCGAATTCTTGAAAAGGTGTAGTGGTTTGTCAAGCACCCTTAAGCTTGATAGTGAGTGAAAAGAGTTGATCGAGCTGCTTCAGTCTGGACGTAGGTCACAGTGGTGGTGACCGAACCAGGATACATCTAGTTTGCAATTTCTCTAACTCTGATCTCTTTATTTACATATTGAAATTGCCTTTTTAGATTATCTTTGCATACTAGCTTATTTACTTTGCTGTTCCTTTTCCTTGCTCCTACGCTTAGATTATTTTCTATTGAATCGCTTTATTGAAGAAATAGTCTTTAAAACATCAAAGGAGGTACTTTGCGAAAAGATTTTGTTAAACTCAATTCACCCCCCTCTTGAGTATTGAAGCTACCTGTCCAACACCGACTGGGTCAATGGGTCACCAGTAGGGGTGGTAAACGAGCCAGGGGCCTTTTAGGGGCCTTTGGCTCGGCTCGTAAAGGCCTGAGCTCGTTTAATAAAAGCTCGTGTTGGAACCAGGCTTGGACTTGTATAAAAGCTCGTTTAATAAAAAGGCATCAGGCTCTAATTCAGAAGCTCGGCCTTAGAGCCTCCCAGGCTAACCTAGTATATAAATATTTATTTATATTTTTTATACTACTTGTAATAACTCTCTCTTTCATCAATTTATTTCACCCCACTTTATTGGTTTAACAAACTTTTTGAATGATTTTGTTCTATATTATGCTATTTGGATATATATTGAATTTATGTATATTTATGGAATTACTAGTGCTGTTCTATATTATCCTTCATCCTCCTTCACACAAACAAACCCACAAAAATTCATTCGTTCCACTGTGCATTGCTTGTTTGTGTCAATTTATTTTTTTTATTTTTTATTTTTGTTTGCACTTTTTTATAATGGGCTAAGATAATATAACCTGTTATCTACTTTCTCTCACTTTAATTTTTTTTTATTGTAGACTTTATAAATTATTGTTGCAAATTTGAAGCTAAGGTTTCTATCTGGAAATTTATTTTTTGTGGAATTCTGTTATCTTATTTTTATTCTTTAACTTGCTAACAGGCTAAGACAGGCTTCACACAGGCTTTTATTTTTTGTAAATAAACCAGGCCACAGGCCAATATTATATTCGTGACAGGTAACAGGCTAAGGCCAGTCAGACACGTTTAAATACAGGCTTGGCCCGTTAAGATCAAAGCTCGGCTCGGCTCGGCCCGTTAACACCCCTGGTCACTGGATTTGGCCGGGTTTTGACCGGGTCGATGCATGACCGGTCCAATGCTTGACCCGGACCGGTCCAATGGCCAGGTCACCGGGTTTCGGGTCAGGCCGGGTTTCACAACAGTGGTTACTCCAGATAAGTTATCTGCAGTAAGCCTAATACGACGTCGTTTTGGGACGAAAATCATGGTATTTTTGTAATTTTAATTTATTTCAGGGTTATAATAGTCTTTATATTTATATAATTTTTAAGATTTCAATACCAAAACGAAGTCGTTTTGAAAATAAATGCAGATAACTTATCTGCATTAACTGTATAAACATTTTTCCCTTTAATATTCCTAACACATTAATGTTTTTAGTGTGCCTTTGTTATTGGGCCATCAAATTAACAGCAGTCCCATCCTTACCTTCACAATTTTATTCGTGAAGAACCCTAATACCATCGAAATTAATCTTTCAGAGCTCTGCAAACAAATAGACCATCTCTATTATTTGATCCTAGCTCTCCACATTTCTTGATTCTTTTAAGTTTAATTTAGTTTGTCCCATATAGTTTAGGTTATATATTCGTGAATCATACAAAGCACATTTTGATTATATTTAGCAAAAATTTCATCCATAGATAAAATGTTTGGGTTATGTTTGAACATAATTATTATTCTCGCTTTGCCCATGTTATTAGTTCGGTTAAGAGTAGTGAATTAAGTTCATGTTTGGTGTATTTGAGAATATTTAAGTACTTTGCACTACCTTGTATTACTGTAAAAATAAAAAGACACTGAGATTTATCCTGGTTCAGCCAAAAGGCCTACGTCCACATTGATGACATTTTCCCCCTTCTCAGTAATAATTTTGGAGAGGGGTTCCCTTCAATATAAATAATAGGTGATACAATAATTGGGCCAAATTATTTTGCCCACAATCAGAGAAATCACATGATTTGTTTCCCTCATTATGGGCTATATTTGATACATGATTACAATCAATCAAATCCCCTATTTTATCTCCTCTGATATTTCTAACACTCCCCCTTCAAGTTGAGGCAAAGATGTCAATCAAGCCCAGCTTGGTAATGATGTTTTGAAAGGAGCTTTTAGGAAGAGCCTTTGTGAACATATCTGCAAGTTGATCTTCAATTCGAATATATGATGTCTCAATTATCTTAGCTTGAACTTTTTCTTGAATAAAATGACAATCCCCTTCAATGTGTTTGGTTCTATCGTGAAACATAGGATTGGATGCGATATGAATAGCTGATTGGTTATCACAATACAACTTAATTTCAAGGTGAGGTCGTATAGGAGATCTTTGAGCCAAATAAGCTCTCTGGTGGCTGAGGCCATAGCACGATATTCAGCTTCTGCACTGGAACGAGCTATTACACTCTATTTTTTAATTTTCCAAGTAACAAAGTTACCTCGCACAAAGGTGCAGAAAGTCAAAAACCAGAGGTAGATCGTCTGTCGTGGACATGACTTCAAGCAATTAAGTATTCGATATGCTAGGTTCATGTGATCTTATGTTGGTTTGTGTAGAAATTGACTAACGTAGCTCACCGGATAAGAGATATCTGCTCTGGTTATGGTGAGATATATTAGCTTGCCAATAAGTCTCTGAAATTGTCTTGGGTCAGATAGAGAAGTAGAGTCATTTTCAAACTTACCCTTATATTCCATAGGAGTATGAACCGGTTTGGATGCCAATTACCGGTCTCCTTCAAGAGATCCAAAACATATTTCCTTTATGAGATGAATAAGCCTTTATTAGATTCAGCAATTTCAATACCGAGGAAATACTTTAAACGCCTCAAGTCTTTAATGTCAAATGTCATGTTGAGATGTTTCTTCAATTTATCTATCTCGATCATGTTATTCCCGTAAATAACTATATCATCTACATAAATAAGGACCACAATAGTATTTCCACCCAGTGTTTGATAAATAAGGTATAATCTGACTTACTTTTGAAGAACCCAAATGCAGTGAGTGTCTTGCTCAACTTTCCATACCAGGTGCGAGGAAATTGCTTTAGGCCATATATTGCTCGCTTTAGGCCATATAGACTTCCTCTTCAAGTCTCCATGCAAGAAGGCATTTTTAACATCCATTTGGAAGAGTGGCCATCCATGATTAACGGGAAATGATATAAGGACCTTCACAGTGTTCATTTTTACTACCAGTGCAAAGGTCTTTGTGTAATCTACACCATAAGTCTGAGTGTACCATTTAGCGACAAGCCGAGCTTTGTGTCGCTCAATGGACCCGTCACTTTGATATTTGATTTTATAGGTCCACTTGCAACCAACAGTGTGTTTGCCTTTGGGAAGAGAAACTATTTCCCAAGTGTGATTTTTATCAAGAGCACCAAGTTCATCATTCATAGCAGCTTGCCATTTTGGAATTAGCTTTGCTTCTTCAAAGGTGGCGGGTACATGATGCTTGTCAATGGCAGTCAGGAAAGCCTTATGTCCATTAAAAACATGGTCAAGACAAACATAATCTTGAATAGGGTAAGCGACAGCCGTAGAGACATAGTCCTTTAATTTGGTTGATGGTATGATGGTTTTGGTGGACCTACGCACGGGCTGATCTTGCATTACTGGTGGATTAAAGGTGGATGTCTCAACTTCAGGCAAATCGAGAAGGGGTGATGCTACATGTGGTACAACATCTGCTAGTTGTACTTCATCTAATTCCACATTTTCTGGTGGGACAACATTTGGTGCCATATTTGTTGGTGGTATTGCATCAACTATATCTGTTATTTCACAAGAAGTTGGCCTCGGAGAAAAATCAAGTTGAGTTATAATTCCAATCTCCCCCTGATTTTTATCCCTGGTAGAGAAGTATATGGACTTTTCATCGAAATAAGCGTTGTGATAAATATATAAATTCCTGGTAACAAAATCATAACACTTACAACCCTTTTTAATAGGCGAGTACCCTAAGAAAATGCACTTAGTGGTACGAGGCTCGAGTTTTTTGGTATTTTGCAGGTGAACAAAGCACACACAACCAAAGACTCGTAGATGAGAAAGATTATATCTCGACTATAGAGTATTGCCAATGGAGATTTGTACTGAAGTTGTTTGCTGGGTGTGCGGTTGATGAGGTAACAACTTGTGAGTACTGCATAGGACAAAAAATTAGAGGGAATGTTGCCATGAAAAAGCAAGGACCGAGTGACCTCTAGTAGATGTCGATTCTTTCTCTCGGCAATGCCATTTTGCTGAGGGGTACCAACATAGGATGACTGGTGAACAATTCCCATGGATTTAAGAAACGTCTGCATGGAGTGGTTAACATATTCGGTACCATTGTCACTACTTAAAATTTTAATACTAACTCCAAATTGATTTTTAATCATTTGATAAAATTCCTGAAAAATATCACACACTTTCAACTTGGAGCACAATAAGTAAATCCACATGCAACGATATTTGTCATCAATAAAAGTAATAAACCATCGAAAACCATCACAAGAGTCAACCGGGGCAGGCCCCCATACATCAGAGTGAACAAGTTCAAAACTAGTAGAAGAAACATGATCACTACTACCAAAGGGCAACCTAAGAACTTTAGAAAAATGACATGTATCACAAGTGCTGGAATCAAGGATAAATTTAGAATCAACGTGGTTCAAAATATTATCAGAAGGGTGACCCATGCGCCAGTGCCATAGTTGGGATTCCCTCGCCAAACAAGCAGCTGAAAGACCCAAAGTTGATGTGGGAAGCAGGTAGAGACCATTCTGACAAAAGCCTTCACCAATCTTCCTCCCGGTGCAAGTGTCCTGAAATATCACCTTTTTTTGCAGAAAATATAACATTGCAATTTAGACCTTGTGTAATTTTAGCAACTGATAATAGATTACCAGATAAAGATGGAACAAACAATGTAATGCCTCCAAGTAATGAAAGCAAATACAATAGCCGCCAACTCTAAGTCATGAATCAGGTAGTTCTCCTCATGAGACTTCAACCACCTCGAAGCATAAGCAACAGCTCTGCCAGTCTGCATCAATACACAGCCAAACCCCTTTCCAGAGGCATCACAACACAACTCAAATTGTTCCACACGATCAGGAAGGATCAAAACAGGTGCAGTGGTCAATCTCTCCTTCAACTCCTGGAAACACTCCTCACACTCGTGAGTCCACACAAATGGGGTCTCCTTCCAGGTAAGGTGAGTCAATGGTAACATCATCTTGGAGAATCCCTCAATGAACCTCATGTAGTACCTAGCCAAACCCAAGAAACTCCTAACTTCAGTAACCGTATTGGGCCTCTCCCAATCCGACACGACCTCAATCTTGTTTGGATCTACTGCAACTCCTTCATCAGAAATCACGTGACCAAGAAACTTCACGGACTTGAGCCAAAACTTCATATTTCGAAGGCTT